>JAJUPC010000508.1:0-249094 GCA_023614405.1 Avena insularis | reverse complement strand
ATCTATATGCATTTGGCTAAGTGAGCTGAGGCTTGCATTGCTCAAAATAGATTTTTCCTTTATCATTTTGAAAATACCAAGTTGCTTTGATAAAATCATTTTTTCAATCAAAGATTTGGAGATCCTATACATGGCGTACCCTCAATCAAAGATTAAGAGCTTTCACACAACCCTTGTTCAAAGTCCACATAAGTTTTACTTAGAAATTGAATGATGAGATTCTTGATAGTTTCACATGTCTTGATGCTCAAAATTGTCTATTACTGTGGACATGGCTAAGTACGTAGATTTCCACACTCTGCAGAGGTGGTGCACTTTCCCACAAGACTTGGTTTGCAAGACAAGATCTTTGAAGCCTTCCTTTAGACCATCATGGACGCTCCAACCTATCAAACACTACCACCCACTGTCCATATATAAGTTCTTGCAACCTATATGATCATGGCAGATCCCATATTGCCAAGTGGTTGCACTTGAAGCTTCTCAACATTTGACATCTCAAATCTCTTTGTTCTGGGTGGCCATCCACAAGTGAGATATCAAGTTTTCCCCAGATACTGCACTTGCATAACCACTCAACACAAACCATTCTTTCCATTCCACCCCAGGTGATTCATTCACTTAGTTGTTTTATTAAACAAAACATAAGTCCACGACTTAGAAGTTTTCCATAGCATGAATATATTCCACCCTTGTTTTTCTATTAGCTAGGCTAAGCTTGATAAGGCAAAGGAATCTTAACTTAGAAAATCCTACTAAGGATTCATCTACTAGGTTTTCCTATAGCAAGGTCTATACTTAGCAATAAAATCCATGCAAGTTTTACTTAGCAAAACACTAATGCAAACAATATTTCAATCTACCATTCAAGCAAAACAACACACAAAATGACAAAAGTCAAAGTATTGCATGCAAGCATGCCAAGCTTTATTTTGTTTGAAAAAGTGATTCTAATGGGTCATAGACATTTGATCACACCTATTGGTCATTTTGTAAAGTGGCAAAGTCATTTGCAAAGGTTTCACTACAAAACCATTTTCAAAACAAAGTATCATTTTATGGTGTAGAAATATTTTTACTAAGGCATTAACCTATAGGGTTCACCTAATATGTTTTCAAATCACAAAACTTGGTTTTTAGGTCGAGAGTTTAAACAAAACATTTTCCAAAGGTTTCTTCCAAACCAATTTTAATAAATAAACCACATTTCTATTTGACTAGAAATGGTTTTAAATCAAAGAATCCTTATTTTGTTTCACCAAATGAGTTGCTATTGCAAAACTTGGTGTTTAATCAATGGGTTTGGTCCAAAATATTTCCTCCAAAGTTTTCCATTCAAACCATTTTCATAAACAAAACAATAGTTTTATTTAGCTAGAAATGAATTAAACCAATTAATCCATTCTAAACTTTTCCAAATTCATTTTCCAAAACATGGGTTGGTTCTAGGGTTAGTAAGTTCTTCACAAACCATTTTGCAAAGGTTTTAACCCTAAAATCATTTTAAACAATTTTTCTAATCTAAATAAGCACCCAAAAGAATCTGCAAAAACAAGCAAACTAACAGATACTATTTGCTAAACTAAGGGCAGGGTTGGTTAGGTCTTGTTCTCCTGAATCCAATGACATAAAATTTGCAAAATTTGGGCGTAGGTTTGAAAGTTACAAGGGTTTGAAAATGGCATCAAAATCTGTTTTCAAATCCTATTTTAAATCTCCCAGTGACACGCGCACGTTCTGATTTGTCGATACCGCTGGCCGTTCGGATCGCTGCAGCCGTTAGATCTAAAGTGGATAAATGCGCACAGGGGTAGGCGTACCTCTTCGCTGTCCAATCTATCGTAATATTGCATTAAGATCTCTGGCTACGACGCTTGCGTGAGCTGGCCGAGCGTGATTGTCTTGCGGCGGTGTGGCGAGGTTCTTGGCCAATTAGGGGCTAGAGGAGAGGGATAGCTCACCAGGTTCTCTGCGCCTTGCTGATTCTCAACGTGTTCTTGTCTGACGAAGGGGCGCTCTAGGTCAACCTGAATTCCTCGCCGTAGTTATCGTCGGCGTCGGATGCTTCGGTAAATCGATGGCGAACCTATAGGTTATGCAGCGAATAAATGGCGAGCATCGAGAACGCGTTAGGCGATGGAGATCAAAATAGTTTGGTCTAGAGCAAAGGCATGCAGGTTCGACGCTTAGGGCTCACGGAGTTATGCTCACCGTCGGGTTCTAGCGAGAGGTTGTCGGGCGGTCTACAAGGCACACAAGGGTAAGTGGAAGGCGGTGAACGCAGTATGATAACAAGGTTTGCGATAAGGTAAACGAGAAGAAAGAGAGGGTCGAGTTCACGGGATTTGTCGACGAACTCGTCGAACTGCGGCGCAGTGGTTTGCCGGAGGCATGCGTTACGGGCGCCTGCGGTAAATGGAAAGTGCCGGAGATGCTCTGGGAGTGGGAAGGTGAGCTTGGTCGGGGAGGAGAGGCGGCGAGGGCTGCGAATCGAACATCGTGATGAGCGGTGTTCGAGTAAAATTCGACGGCCTGGGGGCGGGATTGGGGGAGGAGACAGAGGGGAAATGGAGAGGAGTCACAGGCGTTTAAAGGGGCACGGTCATTGCGAGGAATCAAAGCCTCCTTCATGCGTAATCAACGTCGGAGTAATCTCATCAGAACGGCAGATGGGTCTCGTTGAAGGCGATGAGCAGAGAGAAGGGTGGGTCGGCTGTTCATGAGAGAGGAAGTGAGGGAATAAGGTCCACCAACAAAGTGACTTAGCGGGTAGCTTTGGTGAGAAAACGGTTTGCTTCGTGAGAGAGAGAGGTGGTCCACGGTCAGTGGGGAAAAGAAATGAGGGAGGTCCACTGGTCATTGTCTGTGTGGGTCAGAAACTGGGTGTGAAAAGAATGCTTCGGGGAAGAGAACAGGTGGGCTAGGTGGGCTGCTGTTGGGCTAGGGCAGCTGGGCCAGGTCGTTTGCTCTATTTTTTTTCTGTCTAAAATCTTTTTACTTTTATATTACTATTTTTCTGTTTTGAATTTCAATCAATATTTCAAACATTCAAACAACTTTAAACAACCACCACACTTCACAACTTTGAACTTGGTTCTGTTTAAGACATCAACCAAAGTCCAAAAATGAAATAATATTTTTATTCATTTTAGGATCCATTCAATAATTAAATAAAATGGATCTTTAGTTTATTAATAAAATAGAGTTTGGTTTATTTAATAAAATCTCCATTTGAAATCCAAATATTTTCAAACCAAATCAGTAGGTTTTATTTGAAAATAAAGAGTACTTGGAAAGCTTGTTTAAACAAAATAATATTTTTTGCTATAGGTGCCATTAATAATTAAATATAATGGACCTTAGTTAATAATTCAAATAGGATTTGTTTATTTAAAACTTTATTTTGAAATCTAAAATAAAACCAAAACACTTCAGTGGGTTTTATTTTGAGAATATAAAATACTTAGGAAAATTTATTTTAAATAAATAAATAAGTTTTGATGTTTTGGAAATAGTAAAACCTTTATTAATAAAACTTGTATATTTAAATCCTTTTTATTTTATATAAACCTCTACTATTTTTAATCAAAGCAAAACCTTTTTTTTCAAAGTCTTGGCCAAGGTTTAATTTGGCTTTATAAAATAATCTTTATTTAAAATATTTCTTTTCATTTGAAAACCAAAACCTTTTATAAAAGATTTCAAAGTAGTAATAAAATACTTGGAAAACTTATTTAAAATAAATAAATAAGTTTTTGTGTTTATTTAAAATGGGAAAAGCCTTTACTTAAATAAAATTTGGATATTACATCCTTATTATTTTATTTAAATAAACCTTTACTCATTTTATCAAAACAAAATATTTTATTTTAAAAGCTTGGCCAAAATTAATTTGGCTCTTTAAAATAATCTTTATTTATAAATCTACCTTTTCTTTTGAAAACCAAAAACTCTTTATTTAAAGATCTAAAATAGAAATTCCAAAACATTTTATTTGCCTTTATTAAATGTTTATCTTTATAAATCCTTTAGGATTTTATTTGATCAAGCGGTTTGAAGTCCCAATTGAATACAAAAGTTTCTTACGGCACGAAAATCAAACAAAGTTTTATTTTATTCATTTATTTTTCACATTACAAGATTTGGAAAATCTTGGGATGTGACAAGGCTACCACCCTTAAAATAAATCTCGTCCCGAGATTTGGGGAGGCTAGGGGTTACAAGTTGGCTTCAAGACAACTAGGGTACTACCACCCTTAAAAATTTTCAAACAAAAAATTACACAAGGCTGGTTTGGAGTCTTGGGCAACTTCTCGGGAACCATCTAAATTGTGTCCTTTGTTTCCATGCTTGACTCATTGGCCAAGGTTGAGTTTCTCCATAGGCTTGTTCAACTTGTTCTTCTTCTTTTCTGGACAATTGCTTGCATAGTGTCCTGGATTCTTGCAGTTGAAACAGTGGATGTCCTTGAGTTCTTTACGTTGCTCCTGTGGACAAGTTGCTACATACTGGCCTAGCTCTTTGCAGTTGTTGCACATCACTTGGTCAATTCCCTTATTTTTCTGGTTCTCTGGGCACACACTGGAGAAGTGTCCCATTTCCTTACATTTACGACATTGCACAAGATTCATATCTGGTCTTGGTTTCTTGGTTTTCTTTGATCCTTTGAATTGGGTCGTCTTGTTTGGAGGTATGAGTGGTCCTTTTCCTTTGCCATCAACATTCTTGGCATGCTTGGATCCTTCTTGTTTCCTTTGTTCAACAATGGCATAGATGGGGCATTGGATAGGGACATGGTCGTTTCCTTCACAAAGGTAACAAGTAGCTTGAGAGATAGGACATTGTCCAATAGGGTGTTTCTCTTCACAGTTAGGGCATTGATCTTCATGCTCCTTGGAAGTATGATCCTTGTCTCCACAAATAATGCAAGCTAGGTCTCCATCTAGAATAACATTCTTGTCATCCTTGTTGTCATACACCCTTTTGGGATAGTTTTCTTCCATGCTGATCATTTGATTAGTCACCTTAAGCTGTCGATCAGGATTGTTCTTCCAAAAACTTTTGCAGTGCTGGATCTTTATCACTATTGTTGGCTATGAACTGAGCTGTCAGTTGGTTCAACTGGTGTTGGGTTGCTATGAGTTCTCTCATGTTGTCCTCTTGGTTGTTGTTGTTGTTGTTGTCATCCACTTTGATGTTGGAGTCCTTTAGAGTAGTCATCTGTTTGGGTTGGATTGGGATTAGGATAGGAAAAATATTTTCTAAGGAATCAATTCTAATCACACACATCACAATTCACACAAGCAATGTGCAAGCAATCACAAACAAACACTCCACTCAAACAACAAGTTTCAAGCACATACTTAGCAACAAAATATTTTTGTTACACCACATAAGTTGGTGTGTTTGACTTTAACTAAAATATGGTGGTCCATCTATATGGTTCACTTGTGATCTTTCCATCCTTCTTGGTTGATCCTTCTTGCATGAGACCATGGTTTCCTTGGGAAAAACTCTTGGTTGCAATACTTCAAATGATGTAGGCTCCTTCTAAGTTGTGTTTCCTTAGTCTCCAAATCTTGAGCAAGATTTCTTGTCTCACTTGTCCTTAGTGATATCCAAGTTGGAAGTCCTTGGTGAACATGCTGAAGATGTTGAAGTCATTAGAGTTGAAGGTGTTGAAGAAGTCCTTTACACATGGTGTAGTCTTGGGCCATGGGTAGGTTTTTCCATTAAGGTTGAAATAGAAGAGATGTAGAGTTGAAACCAAAATGGTTGAGGAAAGAGTTTACAAGTGTTTTGTAAATAATATTTTGGAACAAATACAACTCCTATTTTTTTCTAAGGGTTTTTTGTCCAATCCTAGGGTTACAAATCCTACAGGCAACACAATGCTCTGGTACCATCTGTAGGGTCCCCAACCTTTAATAAGATTGAGCCCTGTGTTTACAATGCTAGTCCCCGGATCAATAGCTAGCATCCAGTTTAGATGTAATATCAAGAAACAAAGGTCATAATATAACTTTATAACCAGGAATAACATAAGTTTATTACATCAAACATTGCTCATTTGGCTATTACATTACATTGCAGCGGAATAACTATAGTCATGGGGTCCTTCATCTTCAAAGTGCCACAGGCAGATGTTGGTTGTAGACTTTGTAATCCTAATCAATCAATCTTCACTAAAATCAATCAAACCTGCAACATTACAAGTTACAGCCACAAGGGTCAATACATTTGAATTGTATTGGCAAGTAATACTATGGTAGTATAGTGGAGTATATCATCTATATGCATTTGGCTAAGTGGAGTTGAGGCTTGCATTGCTCAAAATAGATTTTTCCTTATCATTTTGAAAATACGAAGTTTTTGCTTTGATAAAATCATTTTTCTCAATCAAAGATTGGAGATCCTATACAAGGCATCTCTCAATCAAAGATTTAAGATTTCACACAACCCTTGTTCAAACCACAAGTTTTACTTAGAAATTGGAATGATGAGATTCTTGATAGTTTCCATGTCTTGATTCTCAAATTGTCCTTTACCAGGGACATGGCTAAGTACTTAGATTTTACACTCTGCAAAGGTGGTGCACTTTCCCCACAAGACTTGGTTTCCCAAGACAAGATCTTTCAGAAGCCTTCCCTTAGACCATCATGGACGCGCTCCAACCTATCAAACACTACCACCCACTGTACATATGGCTAAGTTCTTGCAACCTATATGATCATGGCAGAGCCCATATTGCCAAGTGGTTGCACTTGAAGCTTCTCAACATTTGACATCTCAAATCTCTTTGTTCCTGGGTGGCCATCCACAAGTGAGATATCAAGTTTTTCCCCAGTATACTGGACTTGCATAACCACTCAACACAAACCATTCTTCCCATTCCACCTAGGTGATTCATTCACTTAGTTGTTTTATTAAACAAAACATAAGTCCACAGACTTAGAAATTTTCCATAACATGAATATATTCCACCCTTGTTTTCTATTAGCTAGGCTAAGCTTGATAGCAGTAGGAATCTTAACTTAGGAAAATCCTACTAAGGATTCATCTACTAGGTTTTCCTATAGCAAGGTCTATACTTAGCAATAAAATCCATGCAAGTTTTACTTAGCAAAACACTAATGCATAGTGAAAGTAATGGGTCAAAAGATATGAAGCATCACTTGCCTTTTTGGTAGAGAGTATAGGTTCACTCCTTGATCTTTGCAATGTTCACACACTTCAAGTCACTACAATTCAATTAAGCAAACAATATTTCAATCTACCATTCAAGCAAAACAGCACACAAAATGACAAAGTCAAAGTATTGCATGCAAGCATGCCAAGCTTTGTTTTGTTTGAAAAAGTGATTCCTAATGGGTCATAGACATTTGGTCACACCTATTGGTCATTTTGTAAAGTGGCAAAGTCATTTGCAAAGGGTTTCACTACAAAAACCATTTTCAAAACAAAGTATCATTTTATGTGGTGTAGAAATATTTTTTACTAAGGCATTAACCTATAGGGTTCACCCAATATGTTTTCAAATCACAAAACTTGGTTTTTTGGTCAGAGAGTTTAAAACAAAACATTTTCCAAAGGTTTCTTCCAAAACCAATTTTAGTAAATAAACCACATTTCTATTTGACTAGAAATGGTTTTAAATCAAAGAATCCTTATTTTGTTTCACCAAATGAGTTGCTATTGCAAAACTTGGTGTTTGGGTCAGTAGGTTTGGTCCAAAACATTTCCTCCAAAGTTTTCCATTCAAAACCATTTTCATAAACAAAACAATAGTTTTATTTAGCTAGAAATGAATTAAACCAATTAATCCATTCTAAACTTTTCCAAATTCATTTTCCAAAACATGGGTTGGTTCCTAGGGTCAGTAAGTTCTTCACAAACCATTTTGCAAAGGTTTTAACCCTAAAATCATTTTTAAACAATTTTTCTAATCTAAATAAGCACACAAAAGAATCTGCAAAAACAAGCAAACTAACAGATACTATTTGCTAAACTAAGGGCAGGGTTGGTTAGGTCTTGTTCTCCTGAATCCAACGACATAAAATTTGCAAAATTTGGACGTGGGGTTTGAAAGTTACAAGGGTTTGAAAATGGCATCAAAGTCTGTTTTCAAATCCTATTTTAAATCTCCTGACACGCAGACGCGTTAGCAGAATACGCTTCGCTCGGATCGCTCAGCTGCAGCCGTTAGATCTAAAGTGGATCGTGCGGCACAGGGGTAGGCGTACCTCTTCGCTCAGTCAATCTATCGTGGCCACGCGATTAAGATCCTACGGCTACCAGACGCTTGCCAGGAACTAGCGGCGCTGACGGTGGCTATGCGGCGGCGGCGCTTTCTGGCGAGGTTGCTGGCGATTGTGGGGCTAGAGGGAGAGAGGATAGCTCACCAGGTTTTCGCGCTTGTTGATTCTCAACGTGTTCTTGTCCGGAAGGCGCTCTAGGTCAACCTGAATTCCTCGCCGTAGTTGTCGTCGGCATCGGATGCTTTCTGTCGTCGTCGATGGCGAACCTATAGGTTATGCCCGAATAAATGGCGAGAATCAGAGAACGCGTTAGACGATGGAGATCAAAATGGTTTGGGCTAGAGTGCAAGGCATGCACGGGTTCAGACGCTAGGGCTCACCGGAGTTATGCTCACCGTCGGGTTCTAGCAGAGGTTGTCAGAGGCGGTCTACAAGGCACACGAGGGTAAATGGAAGACGTCAGTGAACGCGTATTATAACAAGGTTTGCGATAAGGTAAACCAGAAAGAAAGAGAGGGTCGGAGTTCACCGGGATTTGTCGACGAATTGCCGGAGCCGGCGGGCCTTCGATGGTTTCGGAGACGGCGTTTGGCGCCATGGTAAATGGAAAGTGCCGGAGATGCTCCTGGAGTGGGAAGGTGAGCTTGGTCGGGGAGGAGAGTGGCGGCGAGGGGCTGCCAGAATCAGCGTCGGAGCATCGTCGGACAGAGGCGGTGTTCGAGTAAAATTCGACGGCCTGGGGGCGGGATTGGGGGAGGAGACAGAGGGGAAATGGAGAGGAGTCACAGGCGTTTAAAGGGGCACGGTCATTGCGAGGAATCAAAGCCTCCTTCATGCGTAATCAACGTCGGAGTAATCTCACTGTAACGGCAGGGCGACGGGGTCTCGTTGAAGACGATGAACAGAGAAGGGTGGGTCCCGGCTGTCTGCGAGAGAGGAAGTGAGGGAATAAGGTCCACCAGTCAGTGACTTAGCGGGTAGCCTGTGGAGAAAACGGTTCGCCAGAGAGAGAGGTGGGGTCCACGGTCGATGGGAAAAGAAATGAGGGGGAGGGTCCACTGGTCATTGTCTGTGTGGGTCAGAAACTGGGTGTGAAAAGAATGCTTCGGGGAAGAGAACAGGTGGGCTAGGTGGGCTGCTGTTGGGCTAGGGCAGCTGGGCCAGGTCGTTTGCTCTATTTTTTTTCTGTCTAAAATCTTTTTCCTTTTCTATTACTATTTTTCTGTTTTGAATTTCAATCAATATTTCAAACATTCAAACAACTTTAAACAACCACCACACTTCACAACTTTGAACTTGGTTCTGTTTAAGACATCAACCAAAGTCCAAAAATGAAATAATATTATTATTCATTTTAGGATCCATTCAATAATTAAATAAAATGGATCTTTAGTTTATTAATAAAATAGAGTTTGGTTTATTTAATAAAATCTCCATTTGAAATCCAAATATTTTCAAAACCAAATCAGTAGGTTTTATTTGAAAATAAAGAGTACTTGGAAAGCTTGTTTAAAACAAAATAACATTTTTGCTATAGGGTCCATTAATAATTAAATATAATGGACCTTAGTTAATAATTCAAATAGGATTTGTTTATTTAAAAACTTTATTTTGAAATCTAAAATAAAACCAAAACACTTCAGTAGGTTTTATTTTGAGAATATAAAATACTTGGGAAAATTTATTTTAAATAAATAATTAAGTTTTGATGTTTTGGAAATAGTAAAACCTTTATTAATAAAACTTGGATATTTAAATCCTTTTTATTTTATATAAACCTCTACTATTTTTAATCAAAGCAAAACCTTTTGTTTCAAAGTCTTGGCCAAGGTTTAATTTGGCTTTATAAAATAATCTTTATTTAAAATATTTCTTTTCATTTTGAAAACCAAAACCTTTTATAAAAAGATTTCAAAGTAGTAATAAAATACTTGGAAAACTTATTTAAAATAAATAAATAAGTTTTTGTGTTTATTTAAAATGGGAAAAGCCTTTACTTAAATAAAATTTGGATATTACATCCTTATTATTTAATTTAAATAAACCTTTACTCATTTTATCAAAACAAAATATTTTATTTTAAAAGCATGGCCAAAATTAATTTGGCTCTTTAAAATAATCTTTATTTATAAATCTACCTTTTCTTTTGAAAACCAAAAATTCTTTATTTAAAGATCTAAAATTGAAATTCCAAAACATTTTATTTGCCTTTATTAAATGTTTATCTTTATAAATCCCTTTAGGATTTTATTTGATCCAACTGGTTTGAAGTCCCAATTGAATACAAAAAGTTTCTTACATGAAAATCAAACAAAGTTTTATTTTATTCATTTATTTTTCACACTACAAGATCTGGAAAATCTTGGGATGTGACATTGCATGTATGTTCTTTTCACTAAGAACAACTGGAGTCATTGCATGTGTGTTCTTTTCACATACCACATATGGATCCACAAGTGTCATTGCATGTGTGCTCTTTTCACAATCCACCTATGGATCCACCAGTGTCATTGAAATGTGTGTTCTCTTCAGAGACCACACATGGATCCACCAGTGTCATTGCATGTATGTTCTTTTCACTAAGAACAACTGGAGTCATTGCATGTGTGTTCTTTTCACATACCACATATGGATCCACCAGTGTCATTGAAATGTGTGTTCTCTTCAGAGACCACATATGGATCCACCAGTGTCATTGCATGTATGTTCTTTTCACTAACAACAATTGGAGTCATTGCATTTGTGTTCTTTTCACATACCACATATGGATCCACCAGTGTCATTGCATGTGTTCTCTTTTCAAAATCCACCTATGGATCCACCAGTGTCATTGCGTGTGTGTTCTTTTTACTAACAACAAACAGAGTCATTGAAATGTGTGTTATTTTCACTTACCACCTATGGATCCACCAGTGTCATTGCATGTGTGTTCTTTTAGTAACAACAACGAGTCATTGCATGTGTGTTCTTTTCACATACCACATAAGGATCCACCAGTGTCATTGAAATGTGTGTTCTCTTGAGACCACACATGGATCCTGATGTCATTGCATGTATGTTCTTTTCACTAAGAACAACTGGGTCATTGCATGTGTGTTCTTTTCACATACCACATATGGATCCACCAGTGTCATTGCATCTGTGCTCTTTTCACAATCCACTTATGGATCCACCAGTGTCATCGCATGTGTGTTCTTTTTACTAACAAAAACTGGAGTCATTTCATGACTATTCTTCTCACATACCACATATGGATCCACCAGTGTCATTGCATGTGTGTTCTCTTCACAATCCACACATGGATCCACCAGTGTCATTGCATGTGTGCTCTTTTTACTAACAACCAGAGTCATTGCATGTGTGTTCTCTTCAGAGACCACACATGGATCCACTAGTGTCATTGCATGTGTGTTCTTTTTAGTAACAACAACCAGAGTCGTTGTAATGTGTGTTGTTTTCACATACCACCTATGGATCCACCAGTGTCATTGCATGTGTGTTCTTTTTAGTAACAACAACCAGAGTCATTGCATGTGTGTTCTTTTCACATACCACATATGGATCCACCAGTGTCATTGAAATGTGTGTTCTTTTTAGAGACCACACATGGATCCACCAGTGTCATTGCATGTGTGTTATTTTCACTAACAACAACCAGAGTCATTGCATGTGTGTTATTTTCACTTACAACAACCAGAGTCATTGCATGTGTGTTCTTTTCACATACCACATATGGATCCACCAGTGTCATTGCATGTGTGTTCTTTTCACTAACAACAACTAGAGTCATTGCATGTGTGTTCTTTTCACATACCACATATGGATCCACAAGTGTCATTGCATGTGTGTTCTTTTCACAATCCACCTATGGATCCACTAGTGTCATTGAAATGTGTGTTCTCTTCAGAGACCACACATGGATCCACCAGTGTCATTGCATGTATGTCTTTTCACCAAGAACAACTGGAGTCATTGCATGTGTGTTCTTTTCACATACCACATATGAATCCACCAGTGTCATTGAAATGTGTGTTCTCTTGAGACCACATATGGATCGAACAGTGTCATTGCATGTATGTTCTTTTCACTAACAACAATTGGAGTCATTGCATTTGTATTCTTTTCACATACCACATATGGATCCACCAGTGTCAATGCATGTGTGCTCTTTTCACAATCCACCTATGGATCCACCACATATGGATCCACCAGTGTCATTGAAATGTGTGTTCTTTTCACATACCACATATGGATCCACCAGTGTCATTGCATGTGTGTTCTTTTCACTAACAACAACTAGAGTCATTGCATGTGTGTTCTTTTCACATACCACATATGGATCCACAAGTGTCATTGCATGTGTGTTCTTTTCACAATCCACCTATGGATCCACCAGTGTCATTGCATGTATGTTCTTTTCACTAACAACAACTGGAGTCATTGCATGTGTGTTCTTTTCATGTACCACATATGGATCCACCAGTGTCATTGGATGTGTGCTCTTTTCACAATCCACCCATGGTTCCACCAGTGTCAGTGCGTGTGTGTTCTTTTTACTAACAACAACTGGAGTCATCTCATGACTGTTCTTCTCACATAACACACATGGATCCACCAGTGTCATTGCATGTGTGTTCTCTTCACAATCCACACATGGATCCACCAGTGTCATTGCATGTGTGTTCTCTTCACAATACACACATGGATCCACCAGTGTCATTGCATGTGTTTTTTTTACTAACAACAACCATAGTCATTGCATGTGTGTTCCCTTCAGAGACCACACATGGATCCACCAGTGTCATTGCATATGTGTTCTTTTTACTAACAACCAGAGTCATTGAAATGTGTGCTCTTTTCACAATCCACCTTTGGATCCACCAGTGTCATTGCATGAGTGTTCTTTTTACAAACAACAACTGAGTCATTGAAATGTGTGTTCTTTTCACATAGCACATAAGGATCCACTAGTGTCATTGAAATGTGTGTTCTTTTTAGAGACCACACATGGATCCACCAGTGTCATATCTTGTGTGTTCTTTTCACTAACAACAACCAGAGTCATTGCATGTGTGTTCTTTTCACATACCACATATGGATCCACTAGTGTCATTGAAATGTGTGTTCTTTTTAGAGACCACACATGGATCCACCAGTGTCATTGCATGTATGTTCTTTTCACTAACAAGAACTGGAGTCATTGCATGTGTGTTCTTTTCACATACCACATATGTATCCACCAATGTCATTGCATGTGTGCTCTTTCACAATCCACCTATGGAACCACCAGTGTCATTGCATGTGTGTTCTTTTTAGTAACAACAACCAGAGTCATTGAAATGTGTGTTCTTTTCACATACCACCTATGGATCCACCAGTGTCATTGCATGTGTGTTCTTTTCACTAACAACAAACAGAGTCATTGCATGTGTGTTCTTTTCACATACCACATATGGATCCACCAGTGTCATTGTATGTATGTTCTTTCCATAATGCACCTATGGATCCACCAGTGTCATTGCATGTATGTTCTTTTCGCTAACAACAACTAGAGTCATTGGATGTGTGTTCTTTTCACATACCACCTATGGATCCACCAGTGTCATTGCATGTGTGCTCTTTTCACAATCCACATATGGATCCACCAGTGTCATTGCATGTGTGTTCTTTTTAGTAACAACAACCAGAGTCATTGAAATGTGTGTTCTTTTCACATACCACCTATGGATCCACCAGTGTTATTGCATGTGTGTTCTTTTTAGTAACAACAACCAGAGTCATTGAAATGTGTGTTCTTTTCACATACCACCTATGGATCCACCAGTGTCATTGCATGTGTGTTCTTTTTAGTAACAACAACCAGAATCATTGCATGTGTGTTCTTTTCACATACCACATATGGATCCTCCAGTGTCATTGCATGTATGTTCTTTTCACTAACAACAACCAGAGTCATTGCATTTGTGTTCTTTTCACATACCACATATGGATCCACCAGTGTCATTGCATGTGTGCTCTTTTCACAATCCACCTATGGATCCACCAGTGTCATTGCATGTGTGTTCTTTTTACTAACAACAACCAGAGTCATTGAAATGTGTGTTCTTTTCACGTACCACACATGGATCCACCAGTGTCATTACATGTGTGTTCTTTTTACTAACAATAACTAGAGTCATTACATGACTGTTCTTCTAACATACCACATATGGATCCACAAGTGCCATTGCATGTGTGTTCTCTTCACAATCCACACATGGATCCACCAGTGTGATTGCATGCGTGGTCTTTTTACTAACAACAACCAGAGTCATTGCATGTGTGTTCTCTTTAGAGACCACATGGATCCACCATGTCATTGCATATGTGTTCTTTTTACTAACAACAACCAGAGTCATTGAAATGTGTGCTCTTTTCACAATCCACCTTTGGATCCACCAGTGTCATTGCATGTGTGTTCTTTTTACTAACAACAACTGAGTCATTGAAATGTGTGTTCTTTTCACATACCACATATGGATCCACTAGTGTCATTGAAAGGTGTGTTCTTTTTAGAGACCACACATGGATCCACCAGTGTCATTGCATGTGTGTTCTTTTCAATAACAACAACTAGAGTCATTGCATGTGTGTTCTTTTCACATACCACATATGGATCCACCAGTGTCATTGCATGTGTGTTCTTTTCACAATCCACCTATGGATCCACCAGTGTCATTGCATGTATGTTCTTTTCACTAACAACAACTGGAGTCATTGCATGTGTGTTCTTTTCACATACCACATATGGATCCACTAGTGTCATTGCATGTGTGCTCTTTTCACAATCCACCTATGGATCCACCAGTGTCATTGCATGTGTGTTCTTTTTAGTAACAACAAGAGTCATTGAAATGTGTGTTCTTTTCACATACCACCTATGGATCCACCAGTGTCATTGCATGTGTGTTCTTTTCACTAACAACAAACAGAGTCATTGCATGTGTGTTCTTTTCACATACCACATATGGATCCACCAGTGTCATTGTATGTATGTTCTTTGCATAATGCACATATGGATCCACTAGTGTCATTGCATGTATGTTCTTTTCACTAACAACAACTGGAGTCATTGCATGTGTGTTCTTATCACATACCACCTATGGATCCACCAGTGTCATTGCATGTGTGCTCTTTTCACAATCCACATATGGATCCACCAGTGTCATTGCATGTGTGTTCCTTTTAGTAACAACAACCAGAGTCATTGAAATGTGTGTTCTTTTCACATACCACCTATGCATCCACAAGTGTCATTGCATATGTGTTCTTTTTAGTAACAACAACCAGAGTCATTGAAATGTGTGTTCTTTTCACATACCACCTATGGATCCACCAGTGTCATTGCATGTGTGTTCTTTTTAGTAACAACAACCAGAGTCATTGAAATGTGTGTTCTTTTCACATACCACATATGGATCCACCAGTGTCATTGCATGTGTGCTGTTTTCACATACCACCTATGGATCCACCAGTGTCATTGCATGTGTGTTCTTTTACTAACAACAACTAGAGTCATTTCATGGTTCTTCTCACATACCACATATGGATCCATCAGTGTGTCATTGCATGTGTGTTCTCTTCACAATCCACACATGAATCCACGTGTCATTGCATGTGCGTTCTTTTAGTAACAACAACCAGAGTCATTGAAATGTGTGTTGTTTTCACATACCACCTATGGATCCACCAGTGTCATTGCATCTGTGTTCTTTTTAGTAAGAACAACCAGTCATTCCATGTGTGTTCTTTTCACATACCACATATGGATCCACCAGTGTCATTGAAATGTGTGTTCTCTTCAAAGACCACACATGGATCCACGAGTGTCATTGCATGCACGTTATTTTCACTAACAACAACTGGAGTCATTGCATGTGTATTCTTTTCACATACCACATATGGATCCACCAGTGTCATTGCATGTGTGTTCTTTTCACAATCCACCTATGGATCCACCACTATCATTGCATCTGTGTTCTTTTTACTAACAACAACCAGAGTCATTGAAATGTGTGTTCTTTTCACATACCACCTATGGATCCACTAGTGTCATTGCATGTGTGTTGTTTTCACTAGAAACAAACATAGTCATTGCATGTGTGTTCTTTTCACATACCACATATGGATCCACCAGTGTCATTGAAATGTGTGTTCTCTTTAGAGACCACACATGGATCCACCAGTGTCATTGCATGTATGTTCTTTTCACTAAGAACAACTGGAGTCATTGCATGTGTTCTTTTCACATACCACATATGGATCCACAAGTGTCGCATGTGTGCTCTTTTCACAATCCACCTATGGATCCACCAGTCATTGAACTGTGTGTTCTCTTCAGAGACCACACATGGATCCACCAGTGTCATTGCATGTATGTTATTTTCACTAAGAACAACTGGAGTCATTGCATGTGTGTTCTTTTCACATACCACATATGGATCCACCAGTGTCATTGAAATGTGTGTTCTGTTCAGAGACCACATATGGATCCACCAGTGTCATTGCATGTATGTTCTTTTCACTAACAACAATTGGAGTCATTGCATTTGTGTTGTTTTCACATTCCACATATGGATCCACCAGTGTCATTGCATGTGTGCTCTTTTCAAAATCCACCTATGGATCCACCAGTGTCATTGCGTGTGTGTTCTTTTTACTAACAACAACCAGAGTCACTGAAATGTGTGTTATTTTCACATACCACCTATGGGTCCACCAGTGTCATTGCATGTGTGTTCTTTTTAGTAACAACAACCAGAGTCATTGCATTTGTGTTCTTTTCACATACCACATAAGGATCCACCAGTGTCATTGAAATGTGTGTTCTCTTCAGAGACCACACATGGATCCACCAGTGTAATTGCATGTATGTTCTTTTCACTAAGAACAACTGGGGTCATTGCATGTGTGTTCTTTTCACATACCACATATGGATCCACCAGTGTCATTGCATGTGTGCTCTTTTCACAATCACCTATGGATCCACCAGTGTCGCCATGTGTGTTCTTTTTACTAACAAAAACTAGAGTCATTTCATGACTATTCTTCTCACATACCACATATGGATCCACCAGTGTCATTGCATGTGTGTTCTCTTCACAATCCACACATGGATCCAACAGTGTCATTGCATGTGTGCTCTTTTTACTAACAACAACCAGAGTCATTGCATGTGTGTTCTCTTCAGGGACCACACATGGATCCACTAGTGTCATTGCATGTGTGTTCTTTTCAGTAACAACAACCAGAGTCATTGAAATGTGTGTTGTTTTCACATACCACATATGGATCCACCAGTGTCATTGCATGTGTGTTCTTTTCACTAACAACAACTAGAGTCATTGCATGTGTGTTCTTTTCACATACCACATATTGATCCACAAGTGTCATTGCATGTGTGTTCTTTCCACAATCCACCTATGGATCCACCAGTGTCATTAAAATGTGTGTTCTCTTCAGAGACCACACATGGATCCACCAGTGTCATTGCATGTATGTTCTTTTCACCAAGAACAACTGGAGTCATTGCATGTGTGTTCTTTTCACATACCACATATGAATCCACCAGTGTCATTGAAATGTGTGTTCTCTTTAGAGACCACATATGGATCGACCAGTGTCATTGCATGTATGTTCTTTTCACTAACAACAATTGGAGTCATTGCATTTGTGTTCTCTTGACATACCACATATGGATCCACCAGTGTCCGCTCTTTTCACAATCCACCTATGGATCCACCACATATGGATCCACCAGTGTCATTGAAATGTGTGTTCTTTTCACATACCACATATGGATCCACCAGTGTCATTGCATGTGTGTTCTTTTCACTAACAACAACTAGAGTCATTGCATGTGTGTTCTTTTCACATACCACATATGGATCCACAAGTGTCATTGCATGTGTGTTCTTTTCACAATCCACCTATGGATCCACCAGTGTCATTGAAATGTGTGTTCTCTTCAGAGACCACACATGGATCCACCAGTGTCATTGCATGTATGTTCTTTTCACCAAGAACAACTGGATGCATGTGTGTTCTTTTCACATACCACATATGAATCCACCAGTGTCATTGAAATGTGTGTTCTCTTCAGAGACCACATATGGATCGACCAGTGTCATTGCATGTGTGTTCTTTTTACTAAAAACAACCAGAGTCATTGAAATGTGTGTTCTTTTCACATACCACCTATGGATCCACCAGTTACATTGCATGTGTGTTCTTTTTAGTAACAACAACCAGAGTCATTGCATGTGTGTTCTTTTCACATACCACATATGGATCCACTAGTGTCATGTAAATGTGTGTTCTCTTCAGAGACCACACATGGATCCACCAGTATCATTGCATGTATGTTCTTTTCACTAACAACAACTGGAGTCATTGCATGTGTGTTCTTTTCACATACCACATATGGATCCACCAGTGTCATTGCATGTGTGCTCTTTTCACAATCCACCTATGGATCCACCAGTGTCATTGCATGTTTGTTCCTTTTACTAACAACAAATAGAGTAATTTCATGACTGTTCTTCTCACATACCACATATGGATCCACCACTGTCATTGCATGTGTGTTCTCTTCACAATCCACACATGGATCCACCAGTGTCATTGCATGTGTGCTCTTTTTACTAACAACAACCAGTCATTGCATGTGTGTCTCTTCAGAGACCACACATGGATCCACCAGTGTCATTGCATGTGTGTTCTTTTTACTAACAACAACCAGAGTCATTGAAATGTGTGCTCTTTTCACAATCCACCATTGGATCCACCGGTGTCATTGCATGTGTGTTCTTTTTACTAACAACAACTGAGTCATTGAAATGTGTGTTATTTTCACATACCACATATGGATCCACTAGTGTCATTGAAATGTGTGTTCTTTTTAGAGACCACACATGGATCCACCAGTGTCATTGCATGTGTGTTATTTTCACTAACAACAACCAGAGTCATTGCATGTGTGTTCTTTTCACATACCACATATGGATCCACCGGTGTCATTGCATGTGTGTTCTTTTCACTAACAACAACAAGAGTCATTGCATGTGTGTTCTTTTCACATACCACATATGGATCCACAAGTGTCATTGCATGTGTGTTCTTTTCACAATCCACCTATGGATCCACCAGTGTCATTGCATGTATGTTCTTTTCACTAACAACAAATGGATTCATTGCATGTGTGTTCTTTACACATACCACATATGGATCCACCAGTGTCATGGCATGTGTGCTCTTTTCACAATCCACCTATGGATCCACCAGTGTCATTGAAATGTGTGTTCTCTTCAGAGACCACACATGGATCCACTACTGTCATTGCATGTATTTTCTTTTCACTAACATCAACTCGAGTCATTGCATGTGTGTTCTTTTCACATACCACATATGGATCCACCAGTGTCATTGCATGTGTGCTCTTTTCACAATCCACCTATGGATCCACCGGTGTCATTTGATGTGTGTTCTTTTTAGTAACAACAACCTGAGTCATTGCATGTGTGTTATTTTCACATACCACATATGGATCCACCAGTGTCATTGCATGTGTGTTCTCTTCACAATCCACACATGGATCCACCAGTGCCATTGCATGTGTTCTCTTTTTACTAACAACAACCAGAGTCATTGCATGTGTGTTCTCAGAGACCACACATGGATCCACCTCTGTGATTGCATATTTGTTCTTCTTCCTAACAACAACTAGAGTCATTGAAATGTGTGCTCTTTTCACAATCCACCTTTGGATCCACCAGTGTCATTGCATGTGTGTTCTTTTAACTAACAACAACTGAGTCATTGAAATGTGTGTTCTTTTCACATACCACATATGGATCCACTAGTGTCATTGAAATGTGTGTTCTTTTTAGAGACCACACATGGATCCACCAGTGTCATAGCTTGTGTGTTCTTTTAAATAACAACAACTAGAGTCATTGCATGTGTGTTCTTTTCACATACCACATATGGATCCACCATTGTCAATGCATGTGTGTTCTTTTCACAATCCACCTATGGATCCACCAGTGTCATTGCATGTATGTTCTTTTCACTAACAACAACTGGAGTCATTGCATGTGTGTTCTTTTCACATACCACATATGGATCCACTAGTGTCATTGCATGTGTGCTCTTTTCACAATCCACCTATGGATCCACCAGTGTCATTGCATGTGTGTTCTTTTTACTAACAACAACTAGAGTCATTTCATGACTGTTCTTCTCACATACCACATATGGATCCACCAGTGTCATTTCATGTGTGTTCTCTTCATAATCCACACATGGATCCACCAGTGTCATTGCATGTGTGCTGTTTTTACTAACAACAACTAGAGTCATTGCATGTGTGTTCTCTTAAGAGACCACACATGGATCCACCAGTGTCATTTTATATGTGTTCTTTTTACTACCAACAACCAGAGTCATTTAAATGTGTGCTCTTTTCACAATCCACCTTTGTATCGACCAGTGTCATTGCATGTGTGTTCTTTTTACTAACAACAACATATTCATTGAAATGTGTGTTCTTTTCACATACCACATATGGATCCACTAGTGTTATTGAAACGTGTGTTCTTTTTAGAGACCACACATGGATCCACCAGTGTCATAGCTTGTGTGTTCTTTTCAATAACAACAACCAGAGTCATTGCATGTGTGTTCTTTTCACATACCACATATGGATCCACCATTGTCATTGCATGTGTGTTCTTTTCACAATCCACCTATGGATCCACCAGTGTCATTGCATGTATGTTATGTTCACTAACAACAACTGGAGTCATTGCATGTGTGTTATTTTCACATACCACATATGGATCCACCAGTGTCATTGCATGTGTGCTCTTTTCACAATCCACCTATGGATCCACCAGTGCCATTGCATGTGTGTTCGTTTTACTAACAATAACAAGAGTCATTTCATGACTGTTCTTCTCACATACCACATATGGATCCACCAGTGTCATTGCATGTGTGTTCTCTTCACAATCCACACATGGATCCACCAGTGTCATTGAATGTGTGCTCTTTTTTCTAACAACAACCAGAGTCATTGCATGTGTGTTCTCTTAAGAGACCACACATGGATCCACCAGTGTCATTGCATATGAGTTCTTTTTACTAACAACAACTAGAGTCATTGAAATGTGTGCACTTTTCACAATCCACCTTTGGATCGACCAGTGTCATTGCATGTGTGTTCTTTTTACTAACAACAACCGAGTCATTGAAATGTGTGTTCTTTTCACATACCACATATGGATCCACTAGTGTCTTTGAAATGTGTGTTCTTTTTAGAAACCACACATGGATCCACCAGTGTCATAGCATGTGTGTTCTTTTCAATAACAACAACCAGAGTCATTGCATGTGTGTTCTTTTCACATACCACATATGGATCCACCGGTGTCATTGCATGTGTGTTCTTTTCACAATCCACCTATGGATCCACCAGTGTCATTGCATGTATCTTCTTTTCACTAACAACAACTAGAGTCATTTCATGTGTGTTCTTTTCACATACCACATATGGATCCACTAGTGTCATTGAAATGTGTGTTCTTTGAAGAAACCACACATGGATCCACTAGTGTCATAACTTGTGTGTTCTTTTCAATAACAACAACCAGAGTCATTGCATGTGTTTTCTTTTCACATACCACATATGGATCCACTAGTGTCATTGCATGTGTGTTCTTTTTAGTAACAACAACCAGAGTCATTGAAATGAGTGTTCTTTTCACATACCACCTATGGATCCACCAGTGTCATTGCATGTGTGTTCTTTTTAGTAAAAAAAACCAGAGTCATTGCATGTGTGTTCTTTTCACATACCACATATGGATCCACTAGTGTCATTAAAATGTGTGTTCTTTTTAGAGACCACACATGGATCCACCAGTGTCATTGCATGTATGTTCTTTTCACTAACAACAACTGGAGTCATTGCATGTGTGTTCTTTTCGCATACCACATATGGATCCACCAATTTCATTGCATGTGTGCTCTTTTCACAATCCACCTATGGATCCACCAGTGTCATTGCATGTGTGTTCTTTTTAGTAACAACAACCAGAGTCATTGAAATGTGTGTTATTTTCACATACCACCTATGGATCCACTAGTGTCATTGCATGTGTGTTCTTTTTAGTAACAACAACAAGAGGCATTGAAATGAGTGATCTTTTCACATACCACCTATGGATCCACCAGTGTCACTGCATGTGTGTTCTTTTTAGTAACAACAACCAGAGTCATTGCATGTGTGGTCTTTTCACATATCACATATGGATCCACCAGTGTCATTGAAATGTGTGTTCTTTTCAGAGACAAAACTTGGATCCACCAGTGTTATTGCATGTACTCCCTCCATCCCAAAATAAGTGACGTGGGTTTTTCTAGATTCGGATGTATCTAGACACGTTTTAGTATATAGATACATGCGAATGTAGACAAACTCAAGTCTCTTATTTTGGGACGGAGGGAGTATGTTCTTTTCACTAACAACAACTGGAGTCATTGCATGTGTGTTCTTTTCACATACGACATATGGATCCACAAGTGTCATTGCATGTGTGCTCTTTTCACAATCCACCTATGGATCCACCAGTGTCATTGCATGTGTGTTCTTTTTTACTATCAACAACTAGAATCATTTCATGATTGTTCTTCTCACATACCACATATGGATCCACCAGTGTCATTGCATGTGTGTTCTCTTCACAATCCACACATGGATCCACCAGTGTCATTGCATGTGTGCTCTTTTTACTAACAACCAGAGTCATTGCATGTGTGTTCTCTTTAGTGACCACACATGGATCCACCAGTGTCATTGCATATGTGTTCTTTTTACTAACAACAACCAGAGTCATTGAAATGTGTGCTCTTTTCACAATCCACCTTTGGATCCACCAGTGTCATTGCATGTGTGTTCTTTTTGCTAACAACAACTGAGCCATTGAAATGTGTGTTCTTTTCACATACCACATATGGATCCACTAGTGTCATTGAAATGTGTGTTCGTTTTTGATACCACACATGGATCCACCAGTGTCATAGCTTGTGTGTTCTTTTCAATAACAACAACCAGAGTCATTGCATGTGTGTTCTTTTCACAATCCAACTATGGATCCACCAGTGTCATTGCATGTATGTTCTTTTCACTAACAACAACAGGAGTCATTGCATGTGTGTTCTTTTCACATACCACATATGGATCCACTAGTGTCATTGCATGTGTGCTCTTCTCACAATCCACCTATGGATCCACCAGTGTCATTGCATGTGTGTTCTTTTTACTAACAACAACAAGAGTCATTTCATGACTGTTCTTCTCACATACCACATATGGATCCACCAGTGTCATTTCATGTGTGTTCTCTTCACAATCCACACATGGATCCACCAGTGTCATTGCATGTGTGCTGTTTTACTAACAACAACCAGAGTCATTGCATGTGTGTTCTCCTAAGAGACCACACATGGATCCACCAGTGTCATTTTATATGTGTTCTTTTTACTAACAACAACCAGAGTCATTGAAATGTGTGCTCTTTTCACAATCCACCTTTGGATCGACCAGTGTCATTGCATGTGTGTTCTTTTTACTAACAACAACCGAGTCATTGAAATGTGTGTTCTTTTCACATACCACATATGGATCCACTAGTGTCTTTGAAATGTGTGTTCTTTTTCGAAATCACACATGGATCCACCAGTGTCATATCATGTGTGTTCTTTTCAATAACAACAACCAGAGTCATTGCATGTGTGTTCTTTTCACATACCACATATGGATCCACCAGTGTCATTGCATGTGTGTTCTTTTCACAATCCACCTATGGATCCACCAGTGTCATTGCATGTATGTTCTTTTCACTAACAACAACTAGAGTCATTTAATGTGTGTTCTTTTCACATACCACATATGGATCCACTAGTGTCATTGAAATGTGTGTTCTTTTTAGAGACCACACATGGATCCACTAGTGTCATAACTTGTGTGTTCTTTTCAATAACAACAACCAGAGTCATTGCATGTGTGTTCTTTTCACATACCACATATGGATCCACCAGTGTCATTGCATGTGTGTTCTTTTTAGTAACAACAACCAGAGTCATTGAAATGAGTGTTCTTTTCACATACCACCTATGGATCCACCAGTGTCATTGCATGTGTGTTCTTTTTAGTAAAAAAAACCAGAGTCATTGCATGTGTGTTCTTTTCACATACCACATATGGATCCATTAGTGTCATTAAAATGTGTGTTCTTTTTAGAGACCACACATGGATCCACCAGTGTCATTGCATGTATGTTCTTTTCACTAACAACAACTAGAGTCATTTCATGTGTGTTCTTTTCACATATCACATATGGATCCACTAGTGGCATTCCATGTGTGCTCTTTTCACAATCCACATGTGGATCAACTAGTGTCATTGCATGTGTGTTCTTTTTAGTAACAAAAACCAGAGTCATTGAAATGTGTGTTCTTTTCACATACCACCTATGGATCCACTAGTGTCATTGCATGTGTGTTCTTTTTAGTAACAACAACCAGAGTCATTGAATGAGTGTTCTCTTCACATACCACATATGGATCCACCAGTGTCATCGAAATGTGTGTTCTCTTCAGACCACACATGGATCCTGATGTCATTGCATGTATGTTCTTTTCACTAACAACAACTAGAGTCATTGCATGTGTGTTCTTTTCGCATACCACATATGGATCCACAAATTTCATTGCATGTGTGCTCTTTTCACAATCCACCTATGGATCCACCAGTGTCACTTCATGTGTGTTCTTTTTAGTAACAACAACCAGAGTCATTGCATGTGTGTTCTTTTCACATATCACATATGGATCCACCAGTGTCATTGAAATGTGTGTTCTTTTCAGAGACAACACTTGGATCCACCAGTGTTATTGCATGTACTCCCTCCATCCCAAAATAAGTGACGTGGGTTTTTCTAGATTCGGATCTATCTAGACACGTTTTAGTATATAGATACATGCGAATGTAGACAAACTCAAGTCTCTTGTTTTGGGACGGAGGGAGTATGTTCTTTTCACTAACAACAACTGGAGTCATTGCATGTGTGTTCTTTTCACATACGACATATGGATCCACAAGTGTCATTGCATGTGTGCTCTTTTCACAATCCACCTATGGATCCACCAGTGTCATTGCATGTGTGTTCTTTTTACTATCAACAACTAGAATCATTTCATGATTGTTCTTCTCACATACCACATATGGATCCACCAGTGACATTGCATGTGTGTTCTTCACCATCCACAAATGGATCCACCAGTGTCATTGCATGTGTGCTCTTTTTACTAACAACAACCAGAGTCATTGCATGTGTGTTCTCTTTAGTGACCACACATGGATCCACCAGTGTCATTGCATATGTGTTCTTTTTACTAACAACAACCAGAGTCATTGAAATGTGTGCTCTTTTCAAAATCCACCTTTGGATCCACCAGTGTCATTGCATGTGTGTTCTTTTTACTAACAACAACTAAGCCATTGAAATGTGTGTTCTTTTCACATACCACATATGGATCCACTAGTGTCATTGAAATGTGTGTTCTTTTTAGATACCACACATGGATCCACCAGTGTCATAGCTTGTGTGTTCTTTTCAATAACAACAACCAGAGTCATTGCATGTGTGTTCTTTTCACATACCACATATGGATCCACCAGTGTCATTGCATGTGTGTTCTTTTCACAATCCACCTATGGATCCACCAGTGTAATTGCATGTATGTTCCTTTCACTAACAACAACTGGAGTCATTGCATGTGTGTTCTTTTCACATACCACATATGGATCCACCAGTGTCATTGCATGTGTTCTCTATTCACAATCCACCTATGGATCCACCAGTGTCATTGCATGTGTGTTCTTTTTAGTAACAACAACCAGAGTCATTGAAATGTGTGTTATTTTCACATAACACCTATGGATCCACCAGTGTCATTGCATGTGTGTTCTTTTTAGTAACAACAACCAGAGTCATTGAAATGTGTGTCCTTTTCACATACCACCTATGGATCCACCAGTGTCATTGCATGTGTGTTCTTTTTAGTAACAACAACCAGAATCATTGCATGTGTGTTCTTTTCACATACCACATATGGATCCACCAGTGTCATTGCATGTATGTTCTTTTCACTAACAACAACTAGAGTCATTGCATTTGTGTTCTTTATACATACCACATATGGATCCACCAGTGTCATTGCATGTGTGTTCTTTTCACATACCACCTATGGATCCACCAGTGTCATTGCATGTGTGTTCTTTTTAGTAAAAACAACTAGAGTCATTGAAATGTGTGTTCTTTTCACATACCACATATGGATCCACCAGTGTCATTGCATGTGTGCTCTTTTCAGAATCCACCTATGGATCCATCAGTGTCATTGCATGTGTGTTCTTTTACTAAGAACAACTAGAGTCATTTCATGACTGTTCTTCTCACATACCACATATGGATCCACCAGTGTCATTGCATGTGTGTTCTCTTCACAATCCACACATGGATCCACCAGTGTCATTGCATGTGTGCTCTTTTTACTAACAACAACCAGAGTCATTGCATGTGTGTTCTCTTAAGAGACTACACATGGATCCACCAGTGTTATTCCATATGTGTTCTTTTACTAACACTAACCTGAGTCATTGAAATGTGTGCTCTTTTCACAATACACCTTTGGATCGACCAGTGTCATTGCATGTGTGTTGTTTTTACTAACAACAACCGAGTCATTGAAATGTGTGTTCTTTTCACATAGCACATATGGATCCACTAGTGTCATTGAAATGTGTGTTCTTTTTAGAGACCACACATGGATCCACCATGTCATAACTTGTGTGTTCTTTTAATAACAAGAGTCATTAAATGTGTGTTCTTTTCACATACCACATATGGATCCACCATTGTCATTGCATGTGTGTTCTTTTCACAATCCACCTATGGATCCACCAGTGTCATTGCATGTATGTTCTTTTCACTAACAACAACTGGAGTCATTGCATGTGTGTTCTTTTCACATACCACATATGGATCCACCAGTGTCATTGCATGTGTGCTCTTTTCACAATCCACCTATGGATCCAGTGTCATTGCATGTGTGTTCTTTTTACTAACAACAACAAGAGTCATTTCATGACTGTTCTTCTCACATACCACATATGGATCCACCAGTGTCATTGCATGTGTGTTCTCTTCACAATCCACACATGGATCCACCAGTGTCATTGAATGTGTGCTCTTTTACTAACAACAACCAGAGTCATTGCATGTGTGTTCTCTTAAGAGACCACACATGGATCCACCAGTGTCATTGCATATGAGATCTTTTTACTAACAACAACCAGAGTCATTGAAATGTGTGCTCTTTTCACAATCCACCTTTGGATCGACCAGTGTCATTGCATGTGTGTTCTTTTCACATACCACATATGGATCCACTAGTGTCATTGAAATGTTTGTTCTTTTTAGAAACCACACATGGATCCACCAGTGTCATAGCTTGTGTGCTCTTTTCAATAACAACAACCATAGTCATTGCATGTGTGTTCTTTTCACATACCACATATGGATCCACCAGTGTCATTGCATGTGTGTTCTTTTCACAATCCACCTATGGATCCACTAGTGTCATTGCATGTATGTTCTTTTCACTGACAACAACTAGTCATTTCATGTGTGTTCTTTTCACATACCACATATGGATCCACTAGTGGCATTCCTTGTGTGCTCTTTTCACAATCCACATGTGGATCAACTAGTGTGATTGCATGTGTGTTCTTTTTAGTAACAACAACCAGAGTCATTGAAATGTGTGTTCTTTTCACATACCACCTATGGATCCACCAGTGTCATTGCATGTGTGTTCTTTTTAGTAAAAAAACCAGAGTCATTGCATGTGTGTTCTTTTCACATACAACATATGGATCCACTGTCATTAAAATGTGTGTTCTTTTAGAGACCACACATGGATCCACCAGTGTCATTGCATGTGTGTTCTTTTTACTAACAACAACTAGAGTCATAGCATCAGTCTTCTTTTCACAAACCACATATGGATCCACCAATTTCATTGCATGTGTGCTCTTTTCACAATCCACCTATGGATCCACCAGTGTCATTGCATGTGTGTTCTTTTTAGTAACAAAAACCAGAGTCATTGAAATGTGTGTTGTTTTCACATACCACCTATGGATCCACTAGTGTCATTGCATGTGTGTTCTTTTTAGTAACAACAACCAGAGTCATTGAATGAGTGTTCTTTTCACATACCACCTATGGATCCACCAGTGTCACTTCATGTGTGTTCTTTTTAGTAACAACAACCAGAGTCATTGCATGTGTGTTCTTTTCACAAACCACATATGGATCCACAGTGTCATTGAAATGTGTGTTCTTTTCAGAGATAACACTTGGATTCACCAGTGTCATTGCATGTACTCACTCCATCCCAAAATAAGTGACGTGGGTTTTTCTAGATTCGGATATATCTAGTGACGTTTTAGTATATAGATACATGCGAATTTAGACAAAATCAAGTCTCTAATTTTGGGACGGAGGGAGTATGTTCTTTTCACTAACAACAACTGAGTCATTGCATGTGTGTTCTTTTCACCTCGACATATGGATCCACAAGTGTCATTGCATGTGTGCTCTTTTCACAATCCACCTATGGATCCACCGGTGTCATTGCATGTGTGTTCTTTTTTACTATCAACAACTGGAATCATTGCATGACTGTTCTTCTCACATACCACATATGGATCCACCAGTGTCATTGCATGTGTGTTCTCTTCACAATCCACACATGGATCCACCAGTGTCATTGCATGTGTGCTCTTTTTACTAACAACAACCAGAGTCATTGCATGTGTGTTCTCTTTAGTGACCACACATGGATCCACCAGTGTCATTGCATATGTGTTCTTTTTACTAACAACAACGAGTCATTGAAATGTGTGCTCTTTTCACAATCCACCTTTGGATCCACCGTGTCATTGCATGTGTGTTCTTTTACTAACAACAACTGAGCCATTGAAATGTGTGTTCTTTTCACATACCACATATGGATCCACTAGTGTCATTGAAATGTGTGTTCTTTTTAGATACCACACATGGATCCACCAGTGTCATAGCTTGTGTGTTATTTTTAATAACAACAACTTGAGTCATTGCATGTGTGTTCTTTTCACATACAACATATGGATCCACCAGTGTCATTGCATGTGTGTTCTTTTCACAATCCACCTATGGATCCACCAGTGTCATTGCATGTATGTTCCTTTCACTAACAACAACTGGAGTCATTGCATGTGTGTTCTTTTCACATACCACATATGGATCCACCAGTGTCATTGCATGTGTGCTCTATTCACAATCCACCTATGGATCCACCAGTGTCATTGCATGTGTGTTCTTTTCACATAACACCTATTGATCCACTAGTGTCATTGCATGTGTGTTCTTTTTAGTAACAACAACCAGAGTCATTGAAATGTGTGTCCTTTTCACATACCACCTATGGATCCACCAGTGTCATTGCATGTGTGTTCTTTTTAGTAACAACAACCAGAATCATTGCATGTGTGTTCTTTTCACATACCACATATGGATCCACTAGTGTCATTGCATGTGTGTTCTTTTTACTAACAACAACTAGAGTCATTTCATGACTGTTCTTGTCACATACCACATATGGATCCACCAGTGTCATTGCATGTGTGTTCTCTTCACAATCCACACATGGATCCACCAGTGTCATTGCATGTGTGCTCTTTTTACTAACAACAACCAGAGTCATTGCATGTGTGTTCTCTTATGAGACCACACATGGATCCTGATGTCATTGCATATGTGTTCTTTTTACTAACAACAACCAGAGTCATTGAAATGTGTGCTCTTTTCACAATCCACCTTTGGATCGACCAGTGTCATTGCATGTGTGTTCTTTTTACTAACAACAACTGAGTCATTGAAATGTGTGTTCTTTTCACATACCACATATGGATCCACTAGTGTCATTGAAATGTGTGTTCTTTTTAGAGACCACACATGGATCCACCAGTGTCATAGCTTGTGTGTTCTTTTCAATAACAACCAGAGTCATTACATGTGTGTTCTTTTCACATACCACATATGGATCCACCATTGTCATTGCATGTGTGTTCTTTTCACAATCCACCTATGGATCCACCAGTGTCATTGCATGTATGTTCTTTTCACTAACAACAACTGGAGTCATTGCATGTGTGTTCTTTTCACATACCACATATGGATCCACCAGTGTCATTGCATGTGTGCTCTTTTCACAATCCACCTATGGATCCACTAGTGTCATTGCATGTGTGTTCTTTTTACTAACAACAACAAGAGTCATTTCATGACTGTTCTTCTCACATACCACATATGGATCCACCAGTGTCATTGCATGTGTGTTCTCTTCACAATCCACACATGGATCCACCAGTGTCATTGAATGTGTGCTCTTTTTACTAACAACCAGAGTCATTGCATGTGTGTTCTCTTAAGAGACCACACATGGATCCACCATGTCATTGCATATGAGATCTTTTACTAACAACAACCCGAGTCGTTGAAATGTGTGCTCTTTTCACAATCCACCTTTGGATCGACCAGTGTCATTGCATGTGTGTTCTTTTCACATACCACATATGGATCCACTAGTGTCATTGAAATGTTTGTTCTTTTTAGAAACCACACATGGATCCACCAGTGTCATAGCTTGTGTGCTCTTTTCAATAACAACAACCATAGTCATTGCATGTGTGTTCTTTTCACATACCACATATGGATCCACCAGTGTCATTGCATGTGTTCTTTTCACAATCCACCTATGGATCCACTAGTGTCTTTGCATGTATGTTCTTTTCACTGACAACAACTAGTCATTTCATGTGTGTTCTTTTCACATACCACATATGGATCCACTAGTGGCATTCCTTGTGTGCTCTTTTCACAATCCACATGTGGATCAACTAGTGTGATTACATGTGTGTTCTTTTAGTAACAACAACCAGAGTCATTGAAATGTGTGTTCTTTTCATATACCACCTATGGATCCACCAGTGTCATTGCATGTGTGTTCTTTTAGTAAAAACCATAGTCATTGCATGTGTGTTCTTTTCACATACAACATATGGATCCACTACTGTCATTAAAATGTGTGTTCTTTTTAGAGACCACACATGGATCCTGATGTCATTGCATGTATGTTCTTTTCACTAACAACAACTAGAGTCATTGCATGTGTGTTCTTTCGCATACCACATATGGATCCACCAATTTCATTGCATGTGTGCTCTTTTCACAATCCACCTATGGATCCACCAGTGTCATTGCATGTGTGTTCTTTTTAGTAACAAAAACCAGAGTCATTGAAATGTGTGTTGTTTTCACATACCACCTATGGATCCACTAGTGTCATTGCATGTGTGTTCTTTTTAGTAACAACAACCAGAGTCATTGAATGAGTGTTCTTTTCACATACCACCTATGGATCCACCAGTGTCACTTCATGTGTGTTCTTTTTAGTAACAACAACCAGAGTCATTGCATGTGTGTTCTTTTCACAAACCACATATGGATCCACCAGTGTCATTGAAATGTGTGTTCTTTTTCAGAGATAACACTTGGATTCACCAGTGTCATTGCATGTACTCCCTCCATCCCAAAATAAGTGACGTGGGTTTTTCTAGATTCGGATATATCTAGACACGTTTTAGTATATAGATACATGCGAATGTAGACAAACTCAAGTCTCTAATTTTGGGACGGAGGGAGTATGTTCTTTTCACTAACAACAACTGGAGTCATTGCATGTGTGTTCTTTTCACCTACGACATATGGATCCACAAGTGTCATTGCATGTGTGCTCTTTTCACAATCCACCTATGGATCCACCAGTGTCATTGCATGTGTGTTCTTTTTTACTATCAACAACTGGAATCATTGCATGACTGTTCTTCTCACATACCACATATGGATCCACCAGTGTCATTGCATGTGTGTTCTCTTCACAATCCACACATGGATCCACCAGTCATTGCATGTGTGCTCTTTTACTAACAACAACCAGTCATTGCATGTGTTCTCTTTAGTGACCACACATGGATCCACCAGTGTCATTGCATATGTGTTCTTTTTACTAACAACAACCAGAGTCATTGAAATGTGTGCTCTTTTCACAATCCACCTTTGGATCCACCGGTGTCATTGCATGTGTGTTCTTTTTACTAACAACAACTGAGCCATTGAAATGTGTGTTCTTTTCACATACCACATATGGATCCACTAGTGTCATTGAAATGTGTGTTCTTTTTAGATACCACACATGGATCCACCAGTGTCATAGCTTGTGTGTTATTTTTAATAACAACAACTTGAGTCATTGCATGTGTGTTCTTTTCACATACAACATATGGATCCACCAGTGTCATTGCATGTGTGTTCTTTTCACAATCCACCTATGGATCCACCAGTGTCATTGCATGTATGTTCCTTTCACTAACAACAACTGGAGTCATTGCATGTGTGTTCTTTTCACATACCACATATGGATCCACCAGTGTCATTGCATGTGTGCTCTATTCACAATCCACCTATGGATCCACCAGTGTCATTGCATGTGTGTTCTTTTCACATAACACCTATTGATCCACTAGTGTCATTGCATGTGTGTTCTTTTTAGTAACAACAACCAGAGTCATTGAAATGTGTGTCCTTTTCACATACCACCTATGGATCCACCAGTGTCATTGCATGTGTGTTCTTTTTAGTAACAACAACCAGAATCATTGCATGTGTGTTCTTTTCACATACCACATATGGATCCACTAGTGTCATTGCATGTGTGTTCTTTTTACTAACAACAACTAGAGTCATTTCATGACTGTTCTTGTCACATACCACATATGGATCCACCAGTGTCATTGCATGTGTGTTCTCTTCACAATCCACACATGGATCCACCAGTGTCATTGCATGTGTGCTCTTTTTACTAACAACAACCAGAGTCATTGCATGTGTGTTCTCTTATGAGACCACACATGGATCCACCAGTGTCATTGCATATGTGTTCTTTTTACTAACAACAACCAGAGTCATTGAAATGTGTGCTCTTTTCACAATCCACCTTTGGATCGACCAGTGTCATTGCATGTGTGTTCTTTTTACTAACAACAACTGAGTCATTGAAATGTGTGTTCTTTTCACATACCACATATGGATCCACTAGTGTCATTGAAATGTGTGTTCTTTTTAGAGACCACACATGGATCCACCAGTGTCATAGCTTGTGTGTTCTTTTCAATAACAACCAGAGTCATTACATGTGTGTTCTTTTCACATACCACATATGGATCCACCATTGTCATTGCATGTGTGTTCTTTTCACAATCCACCTATGGATCCGCCATGTCATTGCATGAATGTTCTTTTCACTAACAACAACTAGAGTCATTGCATGTGTGTTCTTTTCACATACCACATATGGATCCACCAGTGTCATTGCATGTGTGCTCTTTTAACAATCCACCTATGGATCCACCAGTGTCAGTTCGTGTGTGTTCTTTTTACTAACAACTACTAGAGTCATCTCTTGAGTTTTCTTCTCACTTAACAGACATGGATCCACCAGTGTCATTGCATGTGTGTTCTCTTCACAATCCACACATGGATCCACCAGTGTCATTGAATGTGTGCTCTTTTTACTAACAACAACCAGAGTCATTGCATGTGTGTTCTTTTAAGAGACCACACATGGATCCACCAGTGTAATTGCATATGAGATCTTTTTACTAACAACAACCAGAGTCATTGAAATGTGTGCTCTTTTCACAATCCACCTTTGGATCGACCAGTGTCATTGCATGTGAGTTCTTTTTACTAACAACAACCGAGTCATTGAAATGTGTGTTCTTTTCACATACCACATATGGATCCACTAGTGTCATTGAAATGTTTGTTCTTTTTAGAAACCACACATGGATCCACCAGTGTCATAGCTTGTGTGTTCTTTTCAATAACAACAACCAGTGTCATTGTATGTGTGTTCTTTTCACATACCACATATGGATCCACCAGTGTCATTGCATGTGTGTTCTTTTCACAATCCACCTATGGATCCACTAGTGTCATTGCATGTATGTTCTTTTCACTAACAACAACTAGAGTCATTTCAGGTGTGTTCTTTTCACATACCACATATGGATCCACTAGTGGCATTACATGTGTGCTCTTTTCACAATCCACATGTGGATCAACTAGTGTCATTGCATGTGTGTTCTTTTTAGTAACAACAACCAGAGTCCTTGAAATGTGTGTTCTTTTCACATACCACCTATGGATCCACCAGTGTCATTGCATGTGTGTTCTTTTTAGTAAAAAAAACAGAGTCATTGCATGTGTGTTCTTTTCACATACCACATAAGGATCCACCAGTGTCATTGAAATGTGTGTTCTCTTCAGAGACCACACATGGATCCACCAGTGTCATTGCATGTATGTTCTTTTCACTAAGAACAACTGGGGTCATTGCATGTGTGTTCTTTTCACATACCACATATGGATCCACCAGTGTCATTGCATCTGTGCTCTTTTCACAATCCACTTATGGATCCACCAGTGTCATCGCATGTGTGTTCTTTTTACTAACAAAAACTGGAGTCATTTCATGACTATTCTTCTCACATACCACATATGGATCCACCAGTGTCATTGCATGTGTGTTCTCTTCACAATCCACACATGGATCCACCAGTGTCATTGCATGTGTGCTCTTTTTACAAACAACGAGTCATTGCATGTGTTCTCTTCAGAGACCACACATGGATCCACTAGTGTCATTGCATGTGTGTTCTTTTTAGTAACAACAACCAGAGTCGTTGTAATGTGTGTTGTTTTCACATACCACCTATGGATCCACCAGTGTCATTGCATGTGTGTTCTTTTTAGTAACAACAACCAGAGTCATTGCATGTGTGTTCTTTTCACATACCACATATGGATCCACAAGTGTCATTGAAATGTGTGTTCTCTCCAGAGACCACACATGGATCCACCAGTGTCATTGCATGTATGTTCTTTTCACTAACAACAACCAGAGTCATTGCATGTGTGTTCTTTTAACTAACAACAACCAGAGTCATTGCATGTGTGTTCTTTTCACATACCACATATGGATCCACCAGTGTCATTGCATGTGTGTTCTTTTCACTAACAACAACTAGAGTCATTGCATGTGTGTTCTTTTCACATACCACATATGGATCCACAAGTGTCATTGCATGTGTGTTCTTTTCACAATCCACCTATGGATCCACTAGTGTCATTGAAATGTGTGTTCTCTTCAGAGACCAAACATGGATCCACCAGTGTCATTGCATGTATGTCTTTTCACCAAGAACAACTGGAGTCATTGCATGTGTGTTCTTTTCACATACCACATATGAATCCACCAGTGTCATTGAAATGTGTGTTCTCTTCAGAGACCACATATGGATCGACCAGTGTCATTGCATGTATGTTCTTTTCACTAACAACAATTGGAGTCATTGCATTTGTATTCTTTTCACATACCACATATGGATCCACCAGTGTCAATGCATGTGTGCTCTTTTCACAATCCACCTATGGATCCACCACATATGGATCCACCAGTGTCATTGAAATGTGTGGTCTTTTCACATACCACATATGGATCCACCAGTGTCATTGCATGTGTGTTCTTTTCACTAACAACAACTAGAGTCATTGCATGTGTGTTCTTTTCACATACCACATATGGATCCACAAGTGTCATTGCATGTGTGTTCTTTTCACAATCCACCTATGGATCCACCAGTGTCATTGCATGTGTGTTCTTTTCACTAACAACAACTAGAGTCATTGCATGTGTGTTCTTTTCACGTACCACATATGGATCCACCAGTGTCATTGCATGTGTGCTCTTTTCACAATCCACCCATGGATCCACCAGTGTCAGTGCGTGTGTGTTCTTTTTACTAACAACAACTGGAGTCATCTCATGACTGTTCTTCTCACATAACACACATGGATCCACCAGTGTCATTGCATGTGTGTTCTCTTCACAATCCACACATGGATCCACCAGTGTCATTGCATGTGTGTTCTCTTCACAATACACACATGGATCCACCAGTGTCATTGCATGTGTGTTTTTTTACTAACAACAACCATAGTCATTGCATGTGTGTTCTCTTCAGAGACCACACATGGATCCACCAGTGTCATTGCATATGTGTTATTTTTACTAACAACCAGAGTCATTGAAATGTGTGTCTTTTCACAATCCACCTTTGGATCCACCAGTGTCATTGCATGAGTGTTCTTTTTACAAACAACAACTGAGTCATTGAAATGTGTGTTCTTTTCACATAGCACATAAGGATCCACTAGTGTCATTGAAATGTGTGTTCTTTTTAGAGACCACACATGGATCCACCAGTGTCATATCTTGTGTGTTCTTTTCACTAACAACAACCAGAGTCATTGCATGTGTGTTCTTTTCACATACCACATATGGATCCACTAGTGTCATTGAAATGTGTGTTCTTTTTAGAGACCACACATGGATCCACCAGTGTCATTGCATGTATGTTCTTTTCACTAACAACAATTGGAGTCATTGCATGTGTGTTCTTTTCACATACCACATATGTATCCACCAATGTCATTACATGTGTGCTCTTTTCACAATCCACCTATGGATCCACTAGTGTCATTGCATGTGTGTTCTTTTTAGTAACAACAACCAGAGTCATTGAAATGTGTGTTCTTTTCACATACCACCTATGGATCCACCAGTTTCATTCCATGTGTGTTCTTTTCACTAACAACAAACAGAGTCATTGCATGTGTGTTCTTTTCACATACCACATATGGATCCACCAGTGTCATTGTATGTGTGTTCTTTCCATAATGCACCTATGGATCCACCAGTGTCATTGCATGTATGTTCTTTTCGCTAACAACAACTAGAGTCATTGGATGTGTGTTCTTTTCACATACCACCTATGGATCCACTAGTGTCATCGCATGTGTGCTTTTTTCACAATCCACCTATGGATCTACCAGTGTCATTGCATGTGTGTTATTTTTACTAACAACAACCAGAGTCATTGAAATGTGTGTTCTTTTCACGTACCACCTATGGATCCACCAGTGTCATTGCATGTGTGTTCTTTTTACTAACAACAACTGGAGTCATTTCATGACTGTTCTTCTCACATACCACATATGGATCCACCAGTGCCATTGCATGTGTGTTCTCTTCACAATCCACACATGGATCCACCAGTGTCATTGCATGTGTGCTCTTTTTACTAACAACAACCAGAGTCATTGCATGTGTGTTCTCTTTAGAGACCACACATGGATCCACCAGTGTCATTGCATATGTTTTCTTTTTACTAACAACAACGAGTCATTGAAATGTGTGTCTTTTCACAATCCACCTTTGGATCCACCAGTGTCATTGCATGTGTGTTCTTTTAACTAACAACAACTGAGTCATTGAAATGTGTGTTATTTTCACATACCACATATGGATCCACTAGTGTCATTGAAATGTGTGTTCTTTTTAGAGACCACACATGGATCCACCAGTGTCATAGCTTGTGTGTTCTTTTCAATAACAACAACTAGAGTCATTGCATGTGTGTTCTTTTCACATACCACATATGGATCCACCATTGTCATTGCATGTGTGTTCTTTTCACAATCCACCTATGGATCCACCAGTGTCATTGCATGTATGTTCTTTTCACTAACAACAACTGGGGTCATTGCATGTGTGTTCTTTTCACATACCACATATGGATCCACTAGTGTCATTGCATGTGTGCTCTTTTCACAATCCACCTATGGATCCACCAGTGTCATTGCATGTGTGTTCTTTTTAGTAACAACAACAAGAGTCATTGAAATGTGTGTTCTTTTCACATACCACCTATGGATCCACCAGTGTCATTGCATGTGTGTTCTTTTCACTAACAACAAACAGAGTCATTGCATGTGTGTTCTTTTCACATACCACATATGGATCCACCAGTGTCATTGTATGTGTGTTCTTTCCATAATGCACCTATGGATCCACCAGTGTCATTGCATGTATGTTCTTTTCACTAACAACAACTGGAGTCATTGCATGTGTGTTCTTTTCACATACCACCTATGGATCCACCAGTGTCATTGCATGTGTGCTCTTTTCACAATCCACATATGGATCCACCAGTGTCATTGCATGTGTGTTCTTTTTAGTAACAACAACCAGAGTCATTGAAATGTGTGTTCTTTTCACATACCACCTATGGATCCACCAGTGTCATTGCATGTGTGTTCTTTTTAGTAACAACAACCAGAGTCATTGAAATGTGTGTTCTTTTCACATACCACCTATGGATCCACCAGTGCCATTGCACGTGTGTTCTTTTTAGTAACAACAACCAGAGTCATTGAAATGTGTGTTCTTTTCACATACCACATATGGATCCACCAGTGTCATTGCATGTGTGCTGTTTTCACAATCCACCTATGGATCCATCAGTGTCATTGCATGTGTGTTCTTTTTACTAACAACAACTAGAGTCATTTCATGACTGTTCTTCTCACATACCACATATGGATCCATCAGTGTCATTGCATGTGTGTTCTCTTCACAATCCACACATGAATCCACCAGTGTCATTGCATGTGCGTTCTTTTTAGTAACAACAACCAGAGTCATTGAAATGTGTGTTGTTTTCACATACCACCTATGGATCCACCAGTGTCATTGCATGTGTGTTCTTTTTAGTAACAACAACCAGAGTCATTGCATGTGTGTTCTTTTCACATACCACATATGGATCCACCAGTGTCATTGAAAGGTGTGTTCTCTCCAGAGACCACACATGGATCCACCAGTGTCATTGCATGTATGTTCTTTTCACTAACAACAACTGGAGTCATTGCATGTGTGTTCTTTTCACATACCACGTATGGATCCACCAGTGTCATTGCATGTGTGCTCTTTTCACAATCCACCTATGGATCCACCACTATCATTGCATGTGTGTTCTTTTTACTAACAACAACCAGAGTCATTGAAATGTGTGTTCTTTTCACATACCACCTATGGATCCACTAGTGTCATTGCATGTGTGTTGTTTTCACTAGAAACAAACATAGTCATTGCATGTGTGTTCTTTTCACATACCACATATGGATCCACCCGTGTCATTGAAATGTGTGTTCTCTTTAGAGACCACACATGGATCCACCAGTGTCATTGCATGTATGTTCTTTTCACTAAGAACAACTGGAGTCATTGCATGTGTGTTCTTTTCACATACCACATATGGATCCACAAGTGTCGTTGCATGTGTGCTCTTTTCACAATCCACCTATGGATCCACCAGTGTCATTGAACTGTGTGTTCTCTTCAGAGACCACACATGGATCCACCAGTGTCATTGCATGTATGTTATTTTCACTAAGAACAACTGGAGTCATTGCATGTGTGTTCTTTTCACATACCACATATGGATCCACCAGTGTCATTGAAATGTGTGTTCTGTTCAGAGACCACATATGGATCCACCAGTGTCATTGCATGTATGTTCTTTGCACTAACAACAACTAGAGTCATTGCATTTGTGTTCTTTTCACATTCCACATATGGATCCACCAGTGTCATTGCATGTGTGCTCTTTTCAAAATCCACCTATGGATCCACCAGTGTCATTGCGTGTGTGTTCTTTTTACTAACAACAACCAGAGTCACTGAAATGTGTGTTATTTTCACATACCACCTATGGGTCCACCAGTGTCATTGCATGTGTGTTCTTTTTAGTAACAACAACTAGAGTCATTGCATTTGTGTTCTTTTCACATACCACATAAGGATCCACCAGTGTCATTGAAATGTGTGTTCTCTTCAGAGACCACACATGGATCCACCAGTGTAATTGCATGTATGTTCTTTTCACTAAGAACAACTGGGGTCATTGCATGTGTGTTCTTTTCACATACCACATATGGATCCACCAGTGTCATTGCATGTGTGCTCTTTTCACAATCACCTATGGATCCACCAGTGTCATCGCATGTGTGTTCTTTTTACTAACAAAAACTGGAGTCATTTCATGACTATTCTTCTCACATACCACATATGGATCCACCAGTGTCATTGCATGTGTGTTCTCTTCACAATCCACATATTGATCCACCAGTGTCATTGCATGTGTGCTCTTTTTACTAACAACAACCAGAGTCATTGCATGTGTGTTCTCTTCAGGGACCACACATGGATCCACTAGTGTCATTGCATGTGTGTTCTTTTCAGTAACAACAACCAGAGTCATTGAAATGTGTGTTGTTTTCACATACCACATATGGATCCACCAGTGTCATTGCATGTGTGTTCTTTTCACTAACAACAACTAGAGTCATTGCATGTGTGTTCTTTTCACATACCACATATTGATCCACAAGTGTCATTGCATGTGTGTTCTTTCCACAATCCACCTATGGATCCACCAGTGTCATTAAAATGTGTGTTCTCTTCAGAGACCACACATGGATCCACCAGTGTCATTGCATGTATGTTCTTTTCACCAAGAACAACTGGAGTCATTGCATGTGTGTTCTTTTCACATACCACATATGAATCCACCAGTGTCATTGAAATGTGTGTTCTCTTTAGAGACCACATATGGATCGACCAGTGTCATTGCATGTATGTTCTTTTCACTAACAACAATTGGAGTCATTGCATTTGTGTTCTCTTGACATACCACATATGGATCCACCAGTGTCCGCTCTTTTCACAATCCACCTATGGATCCACCACATATGGATCCACCAGTGTCATTGAAATGTGTGTTCTTTTAACATACCACATATGGATCCACCAGTGTCATTGCATGTGTGTTCTTTTCACTAACAACAACTAGAGTCATTGCATGTGTGTTCTTTTCACATACCACATATGGATCCACAAGTGTCATTGCATGTGTGTTCTTTTCACAATCCACCTATGGATCCACCAGTGTCATTGAAATGTGTGTTCTCTTCAGAGACCACACATGGATCCACCAGTGTCATTGCATGTATGTTCTTTTCACCAAGAACAACTGGAGTCATTGCATGTGTGTTCTTTTCACATACCACATATGAATCCACCAGTGTCATTGAAATGTGTGTTCTCTTCAGAGACCACATATGGATCGACCAGTGTCATTGCATGTGTGTTCTTTTTACTAACAACAACCAGAGTCATTGAAATGTGTGTTCTTTTCACATACCACCTATGGATCCACCAGTTACATTGCATGTGTGTTCTTTTTAGTAACAACAACCAGAGTCATTGCATGTGTGTTCTTTTCACATACCACATATGGATCCACTAGTGTCATGTAAATGTGTGTTCTCTTCAGAGACCACACATGGATCCTGATATCATTGCATGTATGTTCTTTTCACTAACAACAACTGGAGTCATTGCATGTGTGTTCTTTTCACATACCACATATGGATCCACCAGTGTCATTGCATGTGTGCTCTTTTCACAATCCACCTATGGATCCACCAGTGTCATTGCATGTTTGTTCCTTTTACTAACAACAAATGGAGTAATTTCATGACTGTTCTTCTCACATACCACATATGGATCCACCACTGTCATTGCATGTGTGTTCTCTTCACAATCCACACATGGATCCACCAGTGTCATTGCATGTGTGCTCTTTTTACTAACAACAACCAGAGTCATTGCATGTGTGTCTCTTCAGAGACCACACATGGATCCTGATGTCATTGCATGTGTGTACTTTTACTAACAACAACCAGAGTCATTGAAATGTGTGCTCTTTTCACAATCCACCATTGGATCCACCGGTGTCATTGCATGTGTGTTCTTTTTACTAACAACAACTGAGTCATTGAAATGTGTGTTCTTTTCACATACCACATATGGATCCACTAGTGTCATTGAAATGTGTGTTTTTTTAGAGACCACACATGGATCCACCAGTGTCATTGCATGTGTGTTCTTTTCACTAACAACAACCAGAGTCATTGCATGTGTGTTCTTTTCACATACCACATATGGATCCACCGGTGTCATTGCATGTGTGTTCTTTTCACTAACAACAACAAGAGTCATTGCATGTGTGTTCTTTTCACATACCACATATGGATCCACAAGTGTCATTGCATGTGTGTTCTTTTCACAATCCACCTATGGATCCACCAGTGTCATTGCATGTATGTTCTTTTCACTAACAACAAATGGATTCATTGCATGTGTGTTCTTTACACATACCACATATGGATCCACCAGTGTCATGGCATGTGTGCTCTTTTCACAATCCACCTATGGATCCACCAGTGTCATTGAAATGTGTGTTCTCTTCAGAGACCACACATGGATCCACCAGTGTCATTGCATGTATGTTCTTTTCACTAACATCAACTCGAGTCATTGCATGTGTGTTCTTTTCACATACCACATATGGATCCACCAGTGTCATTGCATGTGTGCTCTTTTCACAATCCACCTATGGATCCACCGGTGTCATTTGATGTGTGTTCTTTTTAGTAACAACAACCTGAGTCATTGCATGTGTGTTATTTTCACATACCACATATGGATCCACCAGTGTCATTGCATGTGTGTTCTCTTCACAATCCACACATGGATCCACCAGTGCCATTGCATGTGTTCTCTTTTTACTAACAACAACCAGAGTCATTGCATGTGTGTTCTCTTCAGAGACCACACATTGATCCACCACTGTCATTGCATATGTGTTCTTTTTACTAACAACAACTAGAGTCATTGAAATGTGTGCTCTTTTCACAATCCACCTTTGGATCCACCAGTGTCATTGCATGTGTGTTCTTTTAACTAACAACAACTGAGTCATTGAAATGTGTGTTCTTTTCACATACCACATATGGATCCACTAGTGTCATTGAAATGTGTGTTCTTTTTAGAGACCACACATGGATCCACCAGTGTCATAGCTTGTGTGTTCTTTTAAATAACAACAACTAGAGTCATTGCATGTGTGTTCTTTTCACATACCACATATGGATCCACCATTGTCAATGCATGTGTGTTCTTTTCACAATCCACCTATGGATCCACCAGTGTCATTGCATGTATGTTCTTTTCACTAACAACAACTGGAGTCATTGCATGTGTGTTCTTTTCACATACCACATATGGATCCACTAGTGTCATTGCATGTGTGCTCTTTTCACAATCCACCTATGGATCCACCAGTGTCATTGCATGTGTGTTCTTTTTACTAACAACAACAAGAGTCATTTCATGACTGTTCTTCTCACATACCACATATGGATCCACCAGTGTCATTTCATGTGTGTTCTCTTCATAATCCACACATGGATCCACCAGTGTCATTGCATGTGTGCTGTTTTACTAACAACAACCAGAGTCATTGCATGTGTGTTCTCCTAAGAGACCACACATGGATCCACCAGTGTCATTTTATATGTGTTCTTTTTACTAACAACAACCAGAGTCATTGAAATGTGTGCTCTTTTCACAATCCACCTTTGGATCGACCAGTGTCATTGCATGTGTGTTCTTTTTACTAACAACAACCGAGTCATTGAAATGTGTGTTCTTTTCACATACCACATATGGATCCACTAGTGTCTTTGAAATGTGTGTTCTTTTTCGAAATCACACATGGATCCACCAGTGTCATATCATGTGTGTTCTTTTCAATAACAACAACCAGAGTCATTGCATGTGTGTTCTTTTCACATACCACATATGGATCCACCATTGTCATTGCATGTGTGTTCTTTTCACAATCCACCTATGGATCCACCAGTGTCATTGCATGTATGTTCTGTTCACTAACAACAACTGGAGTCATTGCATGTGTGTTATTTTCACATACCACATATGGATCCACCAGTGTCATTGCATGTGTGCTCTTTTCACAATCCACCTATGGATCCACCAGTGCCATTGCATGTGTGTTCGTTTTACTAACAATAACAAGAGTCATTTCATGACTATTCTTCTCACATACCACATATGGATCCACCAGTGTCATTGCATGTGTGTTCTCTTCACAATCCACACATGGATCCACCAGTGTCATTGAATGTGTGCTCTTTTTTCTAACAACAACCAGAGTCATTGCATGTGTGTTCTCTTAAGAGACCACACATGGATCCACCAGTGTCATTGCATATGAGTTCTTTTTACTAACAACCAGAGTCATTGAAATGTGTGCACTTTTCACAATCCACCTTTGGATCGACCAGTGTCATTGCATGTGTGTTCTTTTTACTAACAACAACCGAGTCATTGAAATGTGTGTTCTTTTCACATACCACATATGGATCCACTAGTGTCTTTGAAATGTGTGTTCTTTTTAGAAACCACACATGGATCCACCAGTGTCATAGCATGTGTGTTCTTTTCAATAACAACAACCAGAGTCATTGCATGTGTGTTCTTTTCACATACCACATATGGATCCACCGGTGTCATTGCATGTGTGTTCTTTTCACAATCCACCTATGGATCCACCAGTGTCATTGCATGTATCTTCTTTTCACTAACAACAACTAGAGTCATTTCATGTGTGTTCTTTTCACATACCACATATGGATCCACTAGTGTCATTGAAATGTGTGTTCTTTTAAGAGACCACACATGGATCCACTAGTGTCATAACTTGTGTGTTCTTTTCAATAACAACAACCAGAGTCATTGCATGTGTGTTCTTTTCACATACCACATATGGATCCACTAGTGTCATTGCATGTGTGTTCTTTTTAGTAACAACAACCAGAGTCATTGAAATGAGTGTTCTTTTCACATACCACCTATGGATCCACCAGTGTCATTGCATGTGTGTTCTTTTTAGTAAAAAACCAGAGTCATTGCATGTGTGTTCTTTTCACATACCACATATGGATCCACTAGTGTCATTAAAATGTGTGTTCTTTTAGAGACCACATGGATCCTGATGTCATTGCATGTATGTTCTTTTCACTAACAACAACTGGAGTCATTGCATGTGTGTTCTTTTCGCATACCACATATGGATCCACCAATTTCATTGCATGTGTGCTCTTTTCACAATCCACCTATGGATCCACCAGTGTCATTGCATGTGTGTTCTTTTTAGTAACAACAACCAGAGTCATTGAAATGTGTGTTATTTTCACATACCACCTATGGATCCACTAGTGTCATTGCATGTGTGTTCTTTTTAGTAACAACAACAAGAGGCATTGAAATGAGTGATCTTTTCACATACCACCTATGGATCCACCAGTGTCAGTGCATGTGTGGTCTATTTACTAACAACAACCAGAGTCATTGCATGTGGTCTTTTCACATATCACATATGGATCCACCAGTGTCATTGAAATGTGTGTTCTTTTCAGAGACAAAACTTGGATCCACCAGTGTTATTGCATGTACTCCCTCCATCCCAAAATAAGTGACGTGGGTTTTTCTAGATTCGGATGTATCTAGACACGTTTTAGTATATAGATACATGCGAATGTAGACAAACTCAAGTCTCTTATTTTGGGACGGAGGGAGTATGTTCTTTTCACTAACAACAACTGGAGTCATTGCATGTGTGTTCTTTTCACATACGACATATGGATCCACAAGTGTCATTGCATGTGTGCTCTTTTCACAATCCACCTATGGATCCACCAGTGTCATTGCATGTGTGTTCTTTTTTACTATCAACAACTAGAATCATTTCATGATTGTTCTTCTCACATACCACATATGGATCCACCAGTGTCATTGCATGTGTGTTCTCTTCACAATCCACACATGGATCCACCAGTGTCATTGCATGTGTGCTCTTTTTACTAACAACAACCAGAGTCATTGCATGTGTGTTCTCTTTAGTGACCACACATGGATCCACCAGTGTCATTGCATATGTGTTCTTTTTACTAACAACAACCAGAGTCATTGAAATGTGTGCTCTTTTCACAATCCACCTTTGGATCCACCAGTGTCATTGCATGTGTGTTCTTTTTGCTAACAACAACTGAGCCATTGAAATGTGTGTTCTTTTCACATACCACATATGGATCCACTAGTGTCATTGAAATGTGTGTTCGTTTTAGATACCACACATGGATCCACCAGTGTCATAGCTTGTGTGTTCTTTTCAATAACAACAACCAGAGTCATTGCATGTGTGTTCTTTTCACAATCCAACTATGGATCCACCAGTGTCATTGCATGTATGTTCTTTTCACTAACAACAACTGGAGTCATTGCATGTGTGTTCTTTTCACATACCACATATGGATCCACTAGTGTCATTGCATGTGTGCTCTTTTCACAATCCACCTATGGATCCACCAGTGTCATTGCATGTGTGTTCTTTTTACTAACAACAACAAGAGTCATTTCATGACTGTTCTTCTCACATACCACATATGGATCCACCAGTGTCATTTCATGTGTGTTCTCTTCACAATCCACACATGGATCCACCAGTGTCATTGCATGTGTGCTGTTTTACTAACAACAACCAAGGTCATTGCATGTGTGTTCTCCTAAGAGACCACACATGGATCCACCAGTGTCATTTTATATGTGTTCTTTTTACTAACAACAACCAGAGTCATTGAAATGTGTGCTCTTTTCACAATCCACCTTTGGATCGACCAGTGTCATTGCATGTGTGTTCTTTTTACTAACAACAACCGAGTCATTGAAATGTGTGTTCTTTTCACATACCACATATGGATCCACTAGTGTCTTTGAAATGTGTGTTCTTTTTCGAAATCACACATGGATCCACCAGTGTCATATCATGTGTGTTCTTTTCAATAACAACAACCAGAGTCATTGCATGTGTTTTCTTTTCACATACCACATATGGATCCACCAGTGTCATTGCATGTGTGTTCTTTTCACAATCCACCTATGGATCCACCAGTGTCATTGCATGTATGTTCTTTTCACTAACAACAACTAGAGTCATTTAATGTGTGTTCTTTTCACATACCACATATGGATCCACTAGTGTCATTGAAATGTGTGTTCTTTTTAGAGACCACACATGGATCCACTAGTGTCATAACTTGTGTGTTCTTTTCAATAACAACAACCAGAGTCATTGCATGTGTGTTCTTTTCACATACCACATATGGATCCACCAGTGTCATTGCATGTGTGTTCTTTTTAGTAACAACAACCAGAGTCATTGAAATGAGTGTTCTTTTCACATACCACCTATGGATCCACCAGTGTCATTGCATGTGTGTTCTTTTTAGTAAAAAAAACCAGAGTCATTGCATGTGTGTTCTTTTCACATACCACATATGGATCCATTAGTGTCATTAAAATGTGTGTTCTTTTTAGAGACCACACATGGATCCACCAGTGTCATTGCATGTATGTTCTTTTCACTAACAACAACTAGAGTCATTTCATGTGTGTTCTTTTCACATATCACATATGGATCCACTAGTGGCATTCCATGTGTGCTCTTTTCACAATCCACATGTGGATCAACTAGTGTCATTGCATGTGTGTTCTTTTTAGTAACAACAACCAGAGTCATTGAAATGTGTGTTCTTTTCACATACCACCTATGGATCCACCAGTGTCATTGCATGTGTGTTCTTTTTAGTAAAAAAAACCAGAGTCATTGCTTGTGTGTTCTTTTCACATACAACATATGGATCCACTAGTGTCATTAAAATGTGTGTTCTTTTTAGAGACCACACATGGATCCACCAGTGTCATTGCATGTATGTTCTTTTCACTAACAACAACTAGAGTCATTGCATGTGTGTTCTTTTCGCATACCACATATGGATCCACCAATTTCATTGCATGTGTGCTCTTTTCACAATCCACCTATGGATCCACCAGTGTCATTGCATGTGTGTTCTTTTTAGTAACAAAAACCAGAGTCATTGAAATGTGTGTTCTTTTCACATACCACCTATGGATCCACTAGTGTCATTGCATGTGTGTTCTTTTTAGTAACAACAACCAGAGTCATTGAATGAGTGTTCTCTTCACATACCACATATGGATCCACCAGTGTCATCGAAATGTGTGTTCTCTTCAGAGACCACACATGGATCCACCAGTGTCATTGCATGTATGTTCTTTTCACTAACAACAACTAGAGTCATTGCATGTGTGTTCTTTTCGCATACCACATATGGATCCACAAATTTCATTGCATGTGTGCTCTTTTCACAATCCACCTATGGATCCACCAGTGTCACTTCATGTGTGTTCTTTTTAGTAACAACAACCAGAGTCATTGCATGTGTGTTCTTTTCACATATCACATATGGATCCACCAGTGTCATTGAAATGTGTGTTCTTTTCAGAGACAACACTTGGATCCACCAGTGTTATTGCATGTACTCCCTCCATCCCAAAATAAGTGACGTGGGTTTTTCTAGATTCGGATCTATCTAGACACGTTTTAGTATATAGATACATGCGAATGTAGACAAACTCAAGTCTCTTGTTTTGGGACGGAGGGAGTATGTTCTTTTCACTAACAACAACTGGAGTCATTGCATGTGTGTTCTTTTCACATACGACATATGGATCCACAAGTGTCATTGCATGTGTGCTCTTTTCACAATCCACCTATGGATCCACCAGTGTCATTGCATGTGTGTTCTTTTTTACTATCAACAACTAGAATCATTTCATGATTGTTCTTCTCACATACCACATATGGATCCACCAGTGTCATTGCATGTGTGTTCTCTTCACCATCCACAAATGGATCCACCAGTGTCATTGCATGTGTGCTCTTTTTACTAACAACAACCAGAGTCATTGCATGTGTGTTCTCTTTAGTGACCACACATGGATCCACCAGTGTCATTGCATATGTGTTCTTTTTACTAACAACAACCAGAGTCATTGAAATGTGTGCTCTTTTCAAAATCCACCTTTGGATCCACCAGTGTCATTGCATGTGTGTTCTTTTTACTAACAACAACTAAGCCATTGAAATGTGTGTTCTTTTCACATACCACATATGGATCCACTAGTGTCATTGAAATGTGTGTTCTTTTTAGATACCACACATGGATCCACCAGTGTCATAGCTTGTGTGTTCTTTTCAATAACAACAACCAGAGTCATTGCATGTGTGTTCTTTTCACATACCACATATGGATCCACCAGTGTCATTGCATGTGTGTTCTTTTCACAATCCACCTATGGATCCACCAGTGTAATTGCATGTATGTTCCTTTCACTAACAACAACTGGAGTCATTGCATGTGTGTTCTTTTCACATACCACATATGGATCCACCAGTGTCATTGCATGTGTGCTCTATTCACAATCCACCTATGGATCCACCAGTGTCATTGCATGTGTGTTCTTTATAGAAACAAAAACGAGAGTCATTGAAATGTGTCTTATTTACACATAAAACCTATGGATCCACCAGTGTCATTGCATGTTTTTTCTTTTTAGTAACAACAACCAGTGTCATTGAAATGTGTTATCTTTTCACATACCACCTATGGATCCACCAGTGTCATTGCATGTGTGTTCTTTTTAACAACAACCAGAATCATTGCATGTGTGTTCTTTTCACATACCACATATGGATCCACCAGTGTCATTGCATGTATGTTCTTTTCACTAACAACAACTAGAGTCATTGCATTTGTGTTCTTTATACATACCACATATGGATCCACCAGTGTCATTGCATGTGTGTTCTTTTCACATACCACCTATGGATCCACCAGTGTCATTGCATGTGTGTTCTTTTTAGTAAAAACAACTAGAGTCATTGAAATGTGTGTTCTTTTCACATACCACATATGGATCCACCAGTGTCATTGCATGTGTGCTCTTTTCAGAATCCACCTATGGATCCATCAGTGTCATTGCATGTGTGTTCTTTTTACTAACAACTAGAGTCATTTCATGACTGTTCTTCTCACATACCACATATGGATCCACCAGTGTCATTGCATGTGTGTTCTCTTCACAATCCACACATGGATCCACCAGTGTCATTGCATGTGTGTTCTTTTTACTAACAACAACCAGAGTCATTGCATGTGTGTTCTCTTAAGAGACTACACATGGATCCACCAGTGTTATTCCATATGTGTTCTTTTTACTAACAATAACCAGAGTCATTGAAATGTGTGCTCTTTTCACAATACACCTTTGGATCGACCAGTGTCATTGCATGTGTGTTGTTTTTACTAACAACAACCGAGTCATTGAAATGTGTGTTCTTTTCACATAGCACATATGGATCCACTAGTGTCATTGAAATGTGTGTTCTTTTTAGAGACCACACATGGATCCACCAGTGTCATAGCTTGTGTGTTCTTTTTAATAACAACCAGAGTCATTACATGTGTGTTCTTTTCACATACCACATATGGATCCACCATTGTCATTGCATGTGTGTTCTTTTCACAATCCACCTATGGATCCACCAGTGTCATTGCATGTATGTTCTTTTCACTAACAACAACTGGAGTCATTGCATGTGTGTTCTTTTCACATACCACATATGGATCCACCAGTGTCATTGCATGTGTGCTCTTTTCACAATCCACCTATGGATCCACTAGTGTCATTGCATGTGTGTTCTTTTTACTAACAACAACAAGAGTCATTTCATGACTGTTCTTCTCACATACCACATATGGATCCACCAGTGTCATTGCATGTGTGTTCTCTTCACAATCCACACATGGATCCACCAGTGTCATTGAATGTGTGCTCTTTTTACTAACAACAACCAGAGTCATTGCATGTGTGTTCTCTTAAGAGACCACACATGGATCCACCAGTGTCATTGCATATGAGATCTTTTTACTAACAACAACCAGAGTCATTGAAATGTGTGCTCTTTTCACAATCCACCTTTGGATCGACCAGTGTCATTGCATGTGTGTTCTTTTCACATATCACATATGGATCCACTAGTGTCATTGAAATGTTTGTTCTTTTTAGAAACCACACATGGATCCACCAGTGTCATAGCTTGTGTGCTCTTTTCAATAACAACAACCATAGTCATTGCATGTGTGTTCTTTTCACATACCACATATGGATCCACCAGTGTCATTGCATGTGTGTTCTTTTCACAATCCACCTATGGATCCACTAGTGTCATTGCATGTATGTTCTTTTCACTGACAACAACTAGTCATTTCATGTGTGTTCTTTTCACATACCACATATGGATCCACTAGTGGCATTCCTTGTGTGCTCTTTTCACAATCCACATGTGGATCAACTAGTGTGATTACATGTGTGTTCTTTTTAGTAACAACAACCAGAGTCATTGAAATGTGTGTTCTTTTCACATACCACCTATGGATCCACCAGTGTCATTGCATGTGTGTTCTTTTTAGTAAAAAAACCAGAGTCATTGCATGTGTGTTCTTTTCACATACAACATATGGATCCACTACTGTCATTAAAATGTGTGTTCTTTTTAGAGACCACACATGGATCCACCAGTGTCATTGCATGTATGTTCTTTTCACTAACAACAACTAGAGTCATTGCATGTGTGTTCTTTTCGCATACCACATATGGATCCACCAATTTCATTGCATGTGTGCTCTTTTCACAATCCACCTATGGATCCACCAGTGTCATTGCATGTGTGTTCTTTTTAGTAACAAAAACCAGAGTCATTGAAATGTGTGTTGTTTTCACATACCACCTATGGATCCACTAGTGTCATTGCATGTGTGTTCTTTTTAGTAACAACAACCAGAGTCATTGAATGAGTGTTCTTTTCACATACCACCTATGGATCCACCAGTGTCACTTCATGTGTGTTCTTTTTAGTAACAACAACCAGAGTCATTGCATGTGTGTTCTTTTCACAAACCACATATGGATCCACCAGTGTCATTGAAATGTGTGTTCTTTTTCAGAGATAACACTTGGATTCACCAGTGTCATTGCATGTACTCCCTCCATCCCAAAATAAGTGACGTGGGTTTTTCTAGATTCGGATATATCTAGACACGTTTTAGTATATAGATACATGCGAATGTAGACAAACTCAAGTCTCTAATTTTGGGACGGAGGGAGTATGTTCTTTTCACTAACAACAACTGGAGTCATTGCATGTGTGTTCTTTTCACCTACGACATATGGATCCACAAGTGTCATTGCATGTGTGCTCTTTTCACAATCCACCTATGGATCCACCAGTGTCATTGCATGTGTGTTCTTTTTTACTATCAACAACTGGAATCATTGCATGACTGTTCTTCTCACATACCACATATGGATCCACCAGTGTCATTGCATGTGTGTTCTCTTCACAATCCACACATGGATCCACCAGTGTCATTGCATGTGTGCTCTTTTTACTAACAACAACCAGAGTCATTGCATGTGTGTTCTCTTTAGTGACCACACATGGATCCACCAGTGTCATTGCATATGTGTTCTTTTTACTAACAACAACCAGAGTCATTGAAATGTGTGCTCTTTTCACAATCCACCTTTGGATCCACCGGTGTCATTGCATGTGTGTTCTTTTTACTAACAACAACTGAGCCATTGAAATGTGTGTTCTTTTCACATACCACATATGGATCCACTAGTGTCATTGAAATGTGTGTTCTTTTTAGATACCACACATGGATCCACCAGTGTCATAGCTTGTGTGTTATTTTTAATAACAACAACTTGAGTCATTGCATGTGTGTTCTTTTCACATACAACATATGGATCCACCAGTGTCATTGCATGTGTGTTCTTTTCACAATCCACCTATGGATCCACCAGTGTCATTGCATGTATGTTCCTTTCACTAACAACAACTGGAGTCATTGCATGTGTGTTCTTTTCACATACCACATATGGATCCACCAGTGTCATTGCATGTGTGCTCTATTCACAATCCACCTATGGATCCACCAGTGTCATTGCATGTGTGTTCTTTTTAGTAACAACAACCAGAGTCATTGAAATGTGTGTTCTTTTCACATAACACCTATTGATCCACTAGTGTCATTGCATGTGTGTTCTTTTTAGTAACAACAACCAGAGTCATTGAAATGTGTGTCCTTTTCACATACCACCTATGGATCCACCAGTGTCATTGCATGTGTGTTCTTTTTAGTAACAACAACCAGAATCATTGCATGTGTGTTCTTTTCACATACCACATATGGATCCACTAGTGTCATTGCATGTGTGTTCTTTTTACTAACAACAACTAGAGTCATTTCATGACTGTTCTTCTCACATACCACATATGGATCCACCAGTGTCATTGCATGTGTGTTCTCTTCACAATCCACACATGGATCCACCAGTGTCATTGCATGTGTGCTCTTTTTACTAACAACAACCAGAGTCATTGCATGTGTGTTCTCTTATGAGACCACACATGGATCCACCAGTGTCATTGCATATGTGTTCTTTTTACTAACAACAACCAGAGTCATTGAAATGTGTGCTCTTTTCACAATCCACCTTTGGATCGACCAGTGTCATTGCATGTGTGTTCTTTTTACTAACAACAACCGAGTCATTGAAATGTGTGTTCTTTTCACATACCACATATGGATCCACTAGTGTCCTTGAAATGTGTGTTCTTTTTAGAGACCACACATGGATCCACCAGTGTCATAGCTTGTGTGTTCTTTTCAATAACAACCAGAGTCATTACATGTGTGTTCTTTTCACATACCACATATGGATCCACCATTGTCATTGCATGTGTGTTCTTTTCACAATCCACCTATGGATCCGCCATGTCATTGCATGAATGTTCTTTTCACTAACAACAACTAGAGTCATTGCATGTGTGTTCTTTTCACATACCACATATGGATCCACCAGTGTCATTGCATGTGTGCTCTTTTCACAATCCACCTATGGATCCACCAGTGTCATTGCATGTGTGTTCTTTTTACTAACAACAACAAGAGTCATTTCATGATTGTTCTTCTCACATACCACATATGGATCCACCAGTGTCATTGCATGTGTGTTCTCTTCACAATCCACACATGGATCCACCAGTGTCATTGAATGTGTGCTCTTTTTACTAACAACAACCAGAGTCATTGCATGTGTGTTCTTTTAAGAGACCACACATGGATCCACCAGTGTAATTGCATATGAGATCTTTTTACTAACAACAACCAGAGTCATTGAAATGTGTGCTCTTTTCACAATCCACCTTTGGATCGACCAGTGTCATTGCATGTGAGTTCTTTTTACTAACAACAACCGAGTCATTGAAATGTGTGTTCTTTTCACATACCACATATGGATCCACTAGTGTCATTGAAATGTTTGTTCTTTTTAGAAACCACACATGGATCCACCAGTGTCATAGCTTGTGTGTTCTTTTCAATAACAACAACCAGTGTCATTGTATGTGTGTTCTTTTCACATACCACATATGGATCCACCAGTGTCATTGCATGTGTGTTCTTTTCACAATCCACCTATGGATCCACTAGTGTCATTGCATGTATGTTCTTTTCACTAACAACAACTAGAGTCATTTCAGGTGTGTTCTTTTCACATACCACATATGGATCCACTAGTGGCATTACATGTGTGCTCTTTTCACAATCCACATGTGGATCAACTAGTGTCATTGCATGTGTGTTCTTTTTAGTAACAACAACCAGAGTCCTTGAAATGTGTGTTCTTTTCACATACCACCTATGGATCCACCAGTGTCATTGCATGTGTGTTCTTTTTAGTAAAAAAAAACAGAGTCATTGCATGTGTGTTCTTTTCACATACCACATATGGATCCACTAGTGTTATTAAAATGTGTGTTCTTTTTAGAGACCACACATGGATCCACCAGTGTCATTGCATTTATGTTCTTTTCACTAACAACAACTAGAGTCATTGCATGTGTGTTCTTTTCGCATACCACATATGGATCCACCAATTTCATTGCATGTGTGCTCTTTTCACAATCCACCTATGGATCCACCAGTGTCATTGCATGTGTGTTCTTTTTAGTAACAAAAACCAGAGTCATTGAAATGTGTGTTCTTTTCACATACCACCTATGGATCCAGTAGTGTCATTGCATGTGTGTTCTTTTTAGTAACAACAACCATAGTCATTGAAATGCGTGTTCTTTTCACATACCACCTATGGATCCACCAGTGTCACTTCATGTGTGTTCTTTTTAGTAACAACAACCAGAGTCATTGCATGTGTGTTCTTTTCACAAACCACATATGGATCCACTAGTGTCATTGAAATGTGTGTTCATTTTCAGAGATAACACTTGGATCCACCAGTGTCATTGCATGTACTCCCTCCATCCCAAAATAAGTGACGTGGGTTTTTCTAAATTAGGATATATCTAGACACGTTTTACTATATAGATACATGCGAATGTAGACAAACTCAAGTCTCTTATTTTGGGACGGAGGGAGTATGTTCTTTTCACTAACAACAACTGGAGTCATTACATGTGTGTTCTTTTCACCTACGACATATGGATCCACAAGTGTCATTGCATGTTTGCTCTTTTCACAATCCACCTATGGATCCACCAGTGTCATTGCATGTGTGTTCTTTTTTACTATCAACAACTGGAATCATTGCATGACTGTTCTTCTCACATACCACATATGGATCCACCAGTGTCATTGCATGTGTGTTCTCTTCACAATCAACACATGGATCCACCAGTGTCATTGCATGTGTGCTCTTTTTACTAATAACAACCAGAGTCATTGCATGTGTGTTCTCTTTAGTGACCACACATGGATCCGCCAGTGTCATTGCATATGTGTTCTTTTTACTAACAACAACCAGAGTCATTGAAATGTGTGCTCTTTTCACAATCCACCTTTGGATCCACCGGTGTCATTGCATGTGTGTTCTTTTTACTAACAACAACTGAGCCATTGAAATGTGTGTTCTTTTCACATACCACATATGGATCCACTAGTGTCATTGAAATGTGTGTTATTTTTAGAGACCACACATGGATCCACCAGTGTCATAGCTTGTGTGTTCTTTTCAATAACAACAACCAGATTCATTGCATGTGTGTTCTTTTCACATATCACATATGGATCCACCATTGTCATTGCATGTGTGTTCTTTTCACAATCCACCTATGGATCCACCAGTGTCATTGCATGTATGTTCTTTTCACTAACAACAACTGGAGTCATTGCATGTGTGTTCTTTTCACATACCACATATGGATCCACCAGTGTCATTGCATGTGTCCTCTTTTCACAATCCACCTATGGATCCACCAGTGTCATTGCATGTGTGTTCTTTTTACTAACAACAACAAGAGTCATTTCATGACTGTTCTTCTCACATACCACATATGGATCCACCAGTGTCATTGCATGTGTGTTCTCTTCACAATCCACACATGGATCCACCAGTGTCATTGAATGTGTGCTCTTTTTACTAACAACAACCAGAGTCAATGCATGTGTGTTCTCTTAAGAGACCACACATGGATCCACCAGTGTCATTGCATATGAGTTCTTTTTACTAACTACAACCAGAGTCATTGAAATGTGTGCTCTTTTCACAATCCACCTTTGGATCGACCAGTGTCATTGCATGTGTGTTCTTTTTACTAACAACAACCGAGTCATTGAAATGTGTGTTCTTTTCACATACCACATATGGATCCACTAGTGTCATTGAAATATGTGTTCTTTTTAGAAACCACACATGGATCCACCAGTGTCATAGCTTGTGTGTTCTTTTCAATAACAACAACCAGAGTCATGGCATGTGTGTTCTTTTCACATACCACATATGGATCCACCAGTATCATTGCATGTGTGTTCTTTTCACAATCCACCTATGGATCCCGCAGTGTCATTGCATGTATGTTCTTTTCAGTAACAACAACTAGAGTCATTTCATGTGTGTTCTTTTCACATACCACACATGGATCCACTAGTGGCATTACATGTGTGCTCTTTTCACAATCCACATGTGGATCAACTAGTGTCATTGCATGTGTGTTCTTTTTAGTAACAACAACCAGAGTCATTGAAATGTGTGCTCTTTTCACAATCCACCAATGGATCCACCAGTGTCATTTCATGTGTGTTCTTTTCAGATACCACATATGGATCCACTAGTGTCATTAAAATGTGTGTTCTTTTCAGAGACCACACATGGATCCACCAGTGTCATTGCATGTGTGTTCTTTTTACTAACAACATCTGGAGTCATTGCATGTGTGTTCTTTTCGCATACCACATATGGATCCACCAATTTCATTGCATGTGTGCTCTTTTCACAATCCACCTATGGATCCACCAGTGTCATTGCATGTGTGTTCTTTTTTGTAACATCCCTAAAAATCATGTTTCAAAACTCATTCATATCATCTTTGCATCATTCATCCATTTAGGGTTTTTCTCAAAATCATTTAGAAACACAAACTTTGACTATGATTTCATGTGGGCAATTTATCTCAATTGGCCATCACCCTTTGAGATTTGATTGTCTATGAACTTGTTTGCTTGCCTCCATGGTTGGAAAGATTAGAAGTAGCATTTAAACCCAAGATTCCAAATTTAGAAATATTTTATAAACCCTATTCCAAATATTTGCAACTAGAGCAAATCTCTGTTTATTTTGAAACCCAAGCTTGACCAAACCTTTGCAAGGTAACCACTAGGATATTTGATTGTTTGTGAACCCACAGAACCCTGCAAAAATTCCCAAAGCAGTTTGAATTCAAAAGGATTTGAATTCATATCAAAATCAATCCAGAAAATGAATTTAGAAAAAGAAAAAGACTTATCAAAAGAAAAAGGCCGCGCGGCCAGAATCTGGCCCAACAGCAAATCGAGCCCAGCAAGCCCACCCGGGATCTCCTTTTCCTTCTCACGCTGAGCGACTGCAGAATGATGACGGCCGACCCACTGCACTCCGTGCACCTCGGCCGACAAGCGGGCCTTCTCCACGTCACCGTCGTCTCCACCGCGACGACCGTTCATCCCCAAATCAGCAGGCGTTTACGTGTTTAATTCGCGGCGTCAATTCGATTTATTGGCGAGTGATTCTCGCTCGTGACCAGGCTATAAGAACCCCTCATCCCTCTCTCTTCTCCCTCAAACCCGAACCGAGGCGCCACCAGGCTGCGAGCATTACCCTCTGAAACCCGCCGTCTCCGGCGGCGCGGCGAGTCGGTGAGTCGAGCTCCCCTCGCCTCGTTCTTGCAAACTGATTCGGTGAATCTCTGCGCTTCTTTTAACACATTTCGTTTGCTCTCGCATGGACCATAGCTCGGCAACATCGTCGACTAGTCGCCACCGACGTCGCGAACTCCGCGAACTCTAGTGGTAAATCAGACCGCCCGCCTTCTAGTTCACGCACGACTCTACCTTGACCTGTGAACCTAACCGTGTCATTATCTTGCCTTGGGGTGATTCACGGCGGCGTCCCGACGACCACCGACGCACCCGACGCCGCCACGAACTCCGTGAGCAATCGCAGCCGTGCCCGGCGCCCTTGACCAACCGCCGTACGACGAGCAGCCGCGTGACCTCGAGCGGTGAGCTACTCCTCGATCTCACTTACCTCCTGCATCGTCGCAACGTCATCGACCGACAGTTCGCGCTAGGTAACCGCGCTCCGCCCGGTTCTTGGCGGAATGACCGTTAGATCGCATAGCGCTGGCGCTAGGATAGATCCACTTAACCCGAGCGATGCAGCGATCGAGCCGCACCTGCCCTTTAGATCCAGCGGTCTCAGACGCTCGATCCGCATTTAACCGGGCGAATAGGATCACGACGCGTGGCTAGGTTAGATCTGAAAATAGAATTTAAAACCAGAAATTTGATCCAAATTCAATTGCCTATATCTTTTGAATTCCACGTTGGAATTTTGCAAACTTTATACCGTTGGATTCAGAAAAACAAGACCTTTCTGCCTATCTAATTTGTTTAGCAAATAGTAACCATTTGATTGGCTTAAATTGCAGAGACTTGTTTGAGGCCTTTTTAAGTATAGATTTAGTTTAGTATTTTTGTTTAGGGTTAAATTTTGTTTAGTTGGTAAACTAGTGGCTTGCTAAGTTTCTGTATTCATGTACTTGCTTGGTTGAGTTTTCAAAAATCATCACTTGGTAGATTCATGCATGCATGCATTCATACTATTTCTTGTTTATATATATTTGTGTGTAATTGTGTGCTACAACTTTGTGTGTAGATTTTGCTAGTGATTGTGATTGTGACGAGTGCTACTCTCCACACTACCAAGGCAAGTGATATCATCATGAATATTCCATTCCTATATTTTATTTATGCATTAGTAATATTTTTCTAAGTATAGGACTTGCATGGTTATTTGCTAAGAACAAGCTATGCTTTGGGAAAACCTATTAGGTGAAGCCTTAGTGAAAATTTCCTAAGTCCAGATTCCTATTACTATCATGCTTAGCCTAGCTACTAGAAAACAAGGGTGGTTTATATATTCACTATGGAAAATTTCTAAGTCTAAGGACTTATGTTTTGTAAAATAAAACAACTAAGTTAATGAACCACCTGGGTGGAATGGAAGGAATGGCTTATGTTGAGTGGTTCACAAGGCCATGGACTTGGCTTGTGTATCTCACTTGTGGATGGCCACCCAGGAAACAAAGAGATTTGAGTTGTCAAATGTTGAGAAGCTTCAAGTGCAACCACTTGGTAATATGGGCTCTGCCATGATCTTAGGATGCTGGAACTTAGTCTCTTGGACAGTGGGTGGTAGATGGGTTGATAGGTTGGAGCGCGTCCATTTGACTAAGGAAAGGCTACTGAAGGATCATGTCTTGGGAAACCAAGGCTTGTGGGGAAAGTGCACCACCTCTGCAGAGTGTAAAACCTAAGTACTTAGCCATGTCCCTGGTAAAGGACAATTTGAGCATCAAGACATGGAAACTTCAAGAATCTCATCACTCCAATTTCTAAATAAAACTTGTGGGTGAACAAAGGGATAAAAGGATCTTCAGTCATTGATTGCTAGATGCCCTGAGTGGATCTAGAGTCTTTGTTTGATAGCCCAAGTCACCTCATCAATAGGCGTGGTAATCTGGAAATTGTCCCACCATGCTGCGGCTGGTCCTTCCAACAGATGTGCTGCAAACCTGACCTTTTCAGCATCTGTGCATCCTACGGTCACTAAGTCTTTGTTCACAGAACGTAGCCAATCATTGGCCACCATGGGATCAGTCGTTCCCGAAAACTTAGCTGGCCTTAGACGCAGAAATCTGGTGAGCATATCAAAACCTGGAGGGTTGTTGTTGTTGTTATTGTTGTTGTTGTTGTTGTTGTTGGGATTGGGGTTGTTGTTGTTGTTATTCTGGTTCTGGATGAACGTCGTCATCATTTGCATAAGCTGTGTCTGCGCATTCATCATTTGTTGCATTTCCGGGGTAATGTTGGGGTTGGGGTTGGGGTTGGTGTTTGCGCGACGGGGAGGCATCTGTGGTTTTATTCATATAGAGATAAGAATGAGATACCCTTACATGATTTATGCACAATACATCACACATGCAACACATAGCAAGCAACACTAGGATAAAATCTAAACAACAAGATAACAAAAGTATCAAGGTACAATCACACAAGTGGCAAGCCATCCACATGTCGGATGGTCCAACAATAAGTTCATAAATAACAAGTGAGGTAAATAAAGATAACTGAGTAGTCAAATCTACTCGTCGGCATCAATCTCCTCCTCGACAAAGGTAAGACCTGCGTTCTCCATTGCGGTCTTGTTCTCCTCGATGGTAGTGGTCAAAGAGTCGATCTTGGCCTTGAGAGTCCTCTTCTGGGAACGAAGCCTCTCAATCACTGTCTGCTGCTGCTCTAACTCGAAGTCCTTGGACTGCAGTTCCTCGGTCATATCACGAATCCTCTTGTTCCTATCCTGGACACGCTTCTCTTGACTCTTGAACTTACGGTCTTGGGTCTCGAACTTCGTTTCCATCTCCTTGACTATCTCGTCCTGCTGCGCGAAGAGCTTGTCCTTCTCGCAAGTTGCACTGGAGCTCGTCATTACTAAGCATGACGTTGGTCCTATCGGTATCCACGCCTAATAAGAGTCTCTAAGTCCTGGAGGTACAGGCGTGCTCGGCTTTGTGACCCTCGAGTCGTCCTCAAAGTCAATGGACTCTCCGTCATCATCACGCCTTCCGAAGGCGTGGAAGTGAGTGCCTCTAACCTGTCGGGAGTGACGGCCTAACAGTCGTCCTATCAAATCCTGCATGACAACCTCCATGCCTCTCTCCCTGTCATCGTGCATAAGCTTGAAGACGATGGCCTCCGTAGTAGGCTCTGCTCAAGGCCCCGGTTGGTTCACCTTGAAGCCCCAAAGGTCCTTCCTCTCAAACTTGGTGAGTGGGTGCACCGTAATGATAGGAAGAGGGAGATCGAGTAAAGTAGTAAGCTCTACGACACGAGGACCAAAACGGGTAGCTGAACTCCTCAAAGGCTGATGGCAATAGGCATCTATTTATAAGATTGAGAAAGTTAGAACAACATAATTTAAGATAAACAAGACAAACATTCAAACACATTCTTGGAACACACAATTCACTCAATCATGCATACATAAATTCATTACATCAACCAAGGTTCAAACTTATTTAGGTCTTATTTTGGAGAATAAGGTGATAGGTGGTGGTCAACTAACGAAGTGCGCTTACAATCCTATCTCATTGGATCTGGTGGCTAACACAATGTTCCTAGTGGCAATCACCCTATCCTGTTCACATGCTTCTATCACTAAGTCTATAATATCTCCTCTTAAAGATTGGTTGGTGACTTCCAACTCTTGGGTATGTTCCTTCTCTTTCTCTAAGTCTTTTTGGAGGTTGAGCATCCTGCACTTGACTCTAGCACTTAGTTCCTTGATAGTCTTCCAAGCTGCTTCTTTTGCTGACTCAAAGAATGTGGTGTGCATAAAAGTGTTGGTGTACATGCAGAAGCCTTTTTCTTTGTGGTTGTCTTCCTTGTTGTTGTACAAGTGAAGTTGCACCCACCAATACTCCACTCCATCCTCCATCACTGGAAAGCCTTTGTACACTGCTGCACCATGTACTCCCATGGTTTCCATGAGGTCCTTGAGAATCTTGGGAAACTGGTCACACTCCAAGGTCATGGTCATGAGTGGTCCTTTCTTCACGGCTTCGTTGACGGAGTTCATCTACAAATAGAGATGAGAAGGAGAAGATTAGAAAAGTTTACGAGAAAAATAGACAAGTGTAGAAGAAGTTAAAATTTTCCTTAGTGGTTTCCAATCCTAGGGTCATAATCCTACAGGCAACACAGTGCTCTGATACCATCTGTAAGATCCCTCCTTATTAAAGGAAAAGATCCCTGTGATTGCAATGCTAGTCCCTGGATCATTGCTAGCATCCACAGTTTAAGATGAAGTACCGCAGATACAAAGGTCGTTTATTACGTCATTCCAGAGATAAAACATAGTCTTTTACAACTCATGGCCAAAGGCCTAGTACAAGAGTTTATGGAATAAGTAAATAAACATAAGTCTTCATCTTCATGTGCCACAGGCAAGCATGTTGAGTGTAGACTCATGACACCTAATCATCATCAGAGTAACCTGCAACAACATAAGTTACAGCCACAAGGGTCAATACTTTGGAATAGTATTGGCAAGTGATACCTTAATATATTTTAAGTGGACTATAATACTATATGCATTTGGCTGGTGGAGCTTAGGCTTGCATTGCTCAAAATAGATTTTTCCTTAACTTTTGAAAATACTAAAACTTGTTGACAAAAACCAATCAAGACTTCTATCCATCAAGACTGAAGATCCTCTCAAGGCATCTACAATTCAAAGATAGAAGATCCTTTCTTGGCAAAAACACCCAAGGTATCTATCAACAAAGACTCTAGATCCACTCAGGGCATCTAGCAATCCATGACTGAAGATCCTTTTATCCCTTTGTTCACCCTCAAGTTTTATTTAGAAATTGGAGTGATGAGATTCTTGAAGTTTCCATGTCTTGATGCTCAAATTGTCCTTTACCAGGGACATGGCTAAGTACTTAGGTTTTACACTCTGCAGAGGTGGTGCACTTTCCCCACAAGCCTTGGTTTCCCAAGGATGATCCTTCAATAGCCTTTCCTTAGTCAAATGGACGTTGCTCCAACCTATCATCCCATCTACCACCCACTGTCCAAAAGACTAAGTTCCAGATCCTAAGATCATGGCAGAGCCCATAATGCCAAGTGGTTGCACTTGAAGCTTTTCAACATTTGACATCTCAAATCTCTTTGTTCCTGGTGGCCATCCACAAGTGAGATACACAAGCCAGTCCTGGCCTTGTGAACCACTCAACATAAGCCATTCCTTCCATTCCACCCGGTGGTTCATTAACTTAGTTGTTTTATTTTACAAAAACATAAGTCCTTAGACTTAGAAATTTTTCCATAGTGAATATATAAACCACCCTTGTTTTCTAGTAGCTAGGCTAAGCATGATAGTAATAGGAATCTGGACTTAGGAAATTTTCACTAAGGCTTAATCTAATAGGTTTTCCCAAAGCATAGCTTGTACTTAGCTAAAACCATGCAAGTCCTATACTTAGAAAAATAATACTAATGCATATATAAAAATATAGGAATGGAATATTCATGATGATATCACTTGCCTTGGTAGTGTGGAGAGTAGCACTCATCACAATCACAATCACTAGCAAAATCTACACACAAAGTTGTAGCATACAATTACACACAAATATATACAAACAAAAGTATTATGAATGCATGCATGCATGAATCTACCAAGTGATGATTTTTGAAAACTTCAACCAAGCAAGTGCATGTTTACAGAATCTAAACAAGTCACAAATATATCCAAGACAACTTAAATAACCCTAAAACAAAAATACTAAACTAAATCTATACTTAAAATGGCCTCAAACAAGTCTCTGCAATTTTAGCACATCTAATGGTTACTATATGCTAAACAAAAAGGATAGGCAGAAAGGTCTTGTTTTTCTGAATCCAACGGTATAAAGTTTGCAAAATTCCAACGTGGCATTCAAAAGATATAGGCATTTGAATTTGGATCAAATATCTGGTTTTAAATTCTATTCTCAGATCTAACCTAGCCACGCGTCTTATTCTTATTCGCCCGTACCGGTTCGCGCTGGATCGAGCTCCACAGCCGTAGGATCTAAAGGGGCAGGTGCGGCTCAGATCGCGCACCGCTTCGGATTTAAGTGATCTATCGTAGGCGTTCGATCCAGATCTAACGGTCACCGCCGCTCGCCACAGATGGGCTGGCTGTGGCTACCGGGCGGCGAACCGTCGGTCAACGACGTTGTCGATGATGCAGAGAGTAAGGAAGATCGAGGAGTAGCTCACCGGGCTCAGGAGGTCACGGCGGCTTGTCGCATTTCGCGGTTGGTCAAGGGCGCTGTCACGGCCGCGATTCCTCACCGGAGTTCGGCGGCAAAAGGCCGGGTGGTCGTCGGGGACGTCGCTGTGGATCACCCCAAGGCAAGTCGAGGACACGGTTAGGTTCACAGGGTCAAGGCGAAGTAGTGAGCATGAACTAGGAGGCACGGGGCGGTCTGGACTTACCACTAGAGTTCGCCGGAGTTCGTGCAGACGTCGGTAGCGACTAGTCGATGATGTTGCCGGAGCTACGGTCCATGCGAGAGCAAACGGAATGTGTTAAAAGAAGCGCAGGATTCACCGAATCAGTTTGCAAGAACGAGAGAGGGGAGCTCGACTCACCGAATTCGCCGGAGACGGCGGGGTTTCAGAGAGCAATACACGCAGCCTGGTGGCGCTCTGGGTTCGGGGTTTGAGGGAGAAGAGAGAGGGAACAGAGGGGGTTCTTATAGCCTGGTCACGAGCGAGAATCACTCGGCCAATAACTCGAATTGACACCGCGAATTTAAACACAGAAACGCTCGCGTTGATTTGGGGATGAACGGGTCGTGCGGGTGGAGACGACGGTGACGTGGAGAAGGCCCTTTGTCGGCCGAGGAGCGCTGAGTGCAGTGTGGGTCGGCTTGTCGGTCTCTGCGTGGGCTCAAGTGAGAGAAGTAAAAGGAGATCCCGTGGGCTTGCTGGCTGGATCTGCCTTGGGCCAGATTCTGGCCGCTCGGCCCTTTTCTTTTCCTTAGCCTTTTTCTTTTTCTAATTTCATTTTCTGGAATGAATTTGATATGAATTCAAATCCTTTTTATTTCAAACTTCTTTGGGGATTTTTGCAGGGTTCTTGTGGGTTCAAATGCAGTCAAAAAACCATGTGGTCACCTTGCAAGGCTTGGTCAAGCTTGGGTCTTTGAAATAAACAGAGACTTTGTCTCTTTGCAATTATTTGGAATAGGGTTTAGAAAATATTTCTAAATTGGAATTTTGGGTTTAAAAGCTACTCCTAATCTTTCCAACCATGGTGGCAAGCAAACAAGATTATGGACAATCAAATCCCAAAGGGTGTTGGCCAATTGAGACAATTTGCCCACATGAAATCATAGCTCAAACTTCTGTCTCCAAATGATTTTTGAGAAAAACCCTATATGAATGCATGATGCAAGAATGAAATGAATGAGTTTTTGAAACATGATTTTTGGGATGTTACAAATCTAACCCCCTTAAAATGAATCTCGCCCTCGAGATTCGGATTGGCTAGCAAAATAGGTGAGGGTGGTCTTCCAAGATCATCTTCTCTTTCCCATGTTGCTTCTTCTTCGGAATGATGATTCCATTGTACTTTGCAAAACTTGATAGTCTTTGTTCTCGTGACTCTTTCTGTGGTCTCAAGTATCTTGACAGGCTTTTCTTCATAGGTGAGATCACTTTCTAGTTGAACTTCTTCCAAAGATATGGTATCTTTCAAAGATGTTCCTTCCATTTCTGGGTGACATTTCTTGAGCTGGCTCACATGAAAAACATTATGGACTGCTAGTAAAGATGTCGGCTCGATTTCATATGCAGCTTCTCCTCATGACTTAAAATATTGAATGGTCCCACATATCTTGGTGCTAACTTTCCTTTGACTCCAAATCTTTTTACTCCACGTAAGTGGTGATACTCTAAGATAAGCTCTATCCCCAACTTCGTAAGTGACTTCTCACGCTTAGCATCTGCGTAGCTTTTCTCGAGACTGTGCTATCTTCAACTGTCTCTAACCAATTTGACCTTTTCTTGGCGTCTTTGATAAGGTCTGGTCCAAACAAACTTCTTTCTCCCACACCATTCCATAGCAATGGGTGGTACACTTTCTTCCGTATAGAAACTCAAATGGTGCCATCCCAATACTAGATTGGTGATTGTTGTTGTAAGAGAACTTCTGAAGGCGGACTTTCATCCCAACTTGCTCCATAGTCGGGCACATGCCCTCAACATGTCTTCAAGAATTTGATTAGTCCTTTCTGTTGTCCATCGGTTTGAGGATGAAAAGCAGTGCTGAATTCCAACCTCGTTCCTAGAGATTCATGAAGTTGTCTCCAAAAGTGAGAAGTGAACTGAGTTCCTCTATCGACACAATACTCTTAGGTACACCGTGGAGGCATACAATTCGCTCATGTAGATTTTGGCTAACTTTGCCGGTATAAGTTGTCTTTACGGGTATAAAATGAGCCACTTTAGTTAGGCGATCTACTATTACCCATATGGAATCATACCTGACCTGGTCCTTGGTAATCCAAAGAATGAAATCCATACCGATATTTTCCCACTTCCACTCGTGAATAGGCATTGGTTGAAGCAAACCTGCTGGTTTCGATGCTCGCTTTCACTCTACTACACACGTCACACAAGGCAATGTGTTCGGCGATGTCCCTTTTAAGATTGTTCCACCAAAATCTTTCTTTCATATCCATATACATTTTGGTGTTTCCCGGGTGAATAGAATACGGAGAGTTATGGGCTTCTTGTAAAATCAGTTTCCGCATTTCGGATTTTGTGGAACACAAATACGCTTTCGTGCCATAAAGTACCTTGTTCGTCCATATGGAAACTTTTAGCTTTCCTTGGCTAATCCTTTCCTTAATCTCTTCGATTTCTTTATCCGTCTTGGGCTTCTTTAATCTTATCCAACAGAGTGGGTTGAACATCCAAAGACATGAGATGTCCTTCTGGCACAATCTCCAACCTGAGTTCCTTGAATTGCTTACACAAGTCATCTGGCAATTCACCTTTGGTAAGACCATTTACAATCGCTTTACGACTTAGAGCATCTGCTACTACATTTGCTTTACCGGGGTGGTATTGCAAATTCAAGTCATAATCCTTGATAAGCTCTAGCCATCTTCTTTGTCTCATATTGATTTCCTTACGGTGAAGATATATTTCAAGCTTTTATGATCGGTGAATACTTCACAACGTTTTCCCAAAAGGTAATGTCTCCATGTTTTGAGTGCATGGACAACAGCGGCTAACTCTAAATCATGAGTAGGATAATTTACTTCATGAGTTTTGAGTTGTCTCGAGGCATATGCCACAACTTTTCCGCCTTGCATAAGTACGGCACCTAATCCTTGTGAGAAAGCATCACAATATACTGGAAATCCTTTTCCAACTGTAGGCACAGAACTGGTGCTGACACAAGTCTCTTCTTTAGTTCTTGAAAGCTGAGTTCACATCCTTCAGACCAAGCAAATTTCTTATCTTTCTTTAACAATTCCGTCATTGGTTTTGCAACCTTAGAAAAATTTTCAATGAATCTTCTATAGTAACCTGCTAAACCAAGGAAACTACGAACTTCTTTTACATTCTTAGGAGATTCCCATTCTGTTACGGCTGAAACCTTAGCAGGGTCAACTGCTACACCATCCTTTGTCATAACATGACCAAGAAATCCAACTTCCTCTAACCAAAACTCACACTTGCTGAACTTGGCATAAAGTTTATGTTCCCTTAGTTTCTCAAGTATCAAGCGTAGATGTCTTTCATGTTCTTCCTTGCTCTTGGAGTAGACTAAGATGTCATCGATGAAAACGACAACAAACTTGTCGAGAAATTCCATGAACACTTTATTCATCATATTCATGAAGTATGCTGGAGCGTTGGTTAATCCAAAAGGCATCACAAAGGTACTCATACAATCCATACCTCGTGGTAAATGCTGTTTTAGGTATGTCTTGCTCTCTTATCTTGAGTTGAAAATAGCGACCAAGATCAATCTTCGAGAACACACAAGCTCCTTCTAGCTGATCAAACAAGTCATTGATTCTTGGCAAAGGATATTTGTTCTTGATGGTTACCTCATTGAGAGAACGGTAATCTATGCATAGTCTTTGAGTTCTATCTCTTTTCTACGAACAAAACTGGAGCTCCCCAAGATGAAGAACTTGGCTGGATGAATCCTTTCTGCAATTGTTCTCCAAGTTGTTTCTTGAGTTCCTTAAGTTCGTCAACTGACATTTTATAAGGTCTCTTTGCTCTTGGCCAGATCCTGGTACCAATTCTATTATAAACTCCACATCTCTATCTGGTGGCATTCCTGGTAACTCTTCCGGGAACACATCTGGATACTCACACACAATTGGCACACTGTCCATGCTAACCCCCTTAAGAGAATTTAGCTTACTCCCTTTTGATTTAAAGTTAGACTTGAATATTATCCTCTTACCTTCAGGAGTTGTGAGTGAAACTGTATGATTTGCACAATCTAGTACTCCCTTATACTTAGTCATCCAATCCATTCCCAAAATCACATCCAATCCTTGGGAATTTAGGATTATTAGGTTCACTGGAAACTTATATTTTCCAAACTCTATGACTAGGTCATGGCATCCTGAGTTTACTATCATTTCTCCACCAGGAGAACTTACTCTTATAGGACACCCAATAGTTTCTACCGGTAGTTCATTTCTTTCGACAAATGCTTTAGATATGAATGAATGAGATGCACCAGTGTCAAAGAGTACAAATGCTGAGATGGAATTGAGTCTGAACTTACCAAAGAATAAAGATCGCCTCTTCAAAGACCTCCTCCACATTGATGTGGTTAACCTGTCCTTTCTGAAAAGGATTTGCCTTGTTAGGTCCTTCAACTTTCTTTTCAGGGCACTTATTAGCATAATGCCCCAGCTTCTTGCACTAGTAGCATTCGACCTGGCTGATGTCCGTCTTAGGCTGACTTCCACTTCCACTGTGGTGGCTCTTATATCCACTCTTGTGGTTCTTGTACTTATCATTTTCATGATCGATGATGCTTGTTGTCATGACGGTTGTGATTGTGGTGTTTGTTAAACTTCTCATGTTTGTGGGATCTGAAATGACACTATCATCATGGTGAGATCGTTTATGAGATGATCCCGAGTTGTGCTTGTTTGAGTGTTTCCTCTTCTTACTCTCGACTTGCTTCATTTTATTCTCCACAATAACAGCCTTGTCACACGTGATCGATAAGTTGGAACATACGCCATGCAAATTGCAGATTGAGCTCATCATTCAAGCCTTCCAGAAACTTTTCCTTCCTTTTGGCATCAGTGTCAACCTCATCCGGTGCATAGCGCGCCAGATTGTTGAACTCTTCAATATATTCAGCCACGCTGTGGTGGCCGCTTCAGTTGTGAAATTCCTTCTTTTCAGGCTCATCATACCGTGAGATATGAGTAGTACGAAATCCATCTTCAAAGATAGCCCAAGTCACCTCATCAATAGGCGTGGTAATCTGAAATTGTCCCACCATGTCCGGCTGGTCCTTCCAATGTATGTGCTGCAAACCTGACCTTTTCAGCATCTGTGCATCCTACGGTCACTAAGTCTTTGTTCACAGAACGTAGCCAATCATTGGCCACCATGGGATCAGTCGTTCCCGAAAACTTAGCTGGCCTTAGACGCAGAAATCTGGTGAGCATATCAAAACCTGGAGGGTTGTTGTTGTTGTTATTGTTGTTGTTGTTGTTGGGATTGGGGTTGTTGTTGTTGTTATTCTGGTTCTGGATGAACGTCGTCATCATTTGCATAAGCTGTGTCTGCGCATTCATCATTTGTTGCATTTCCGGGGTAATGTTGGGGTTGGGGTTGGTGTTTGCGCGACGGGGAGGCATCTGTGGTTTTATTCATATAGAGATAAGAATGAGATACCCTTACATGATTTATGCACAATACATCACACATGCAACACATAGCAAGCAACACTAGGATAAAATCTAAACAACAAGATAACAAAAGTCTCAAGGTACAATCACACAAGTGGCAAGCCATCCACATGTCGGATGGTCCAACAATAAGTTCATAAATAACAAGTGAGGTAAATAAAGATAACTGAGTAGTCAAATCTACTCGTCGGCATCAATCTCCTCCTCGACAAAGGTAAGACCTGCGTTCTCCATTGCGTCTTGTTCTCCTCGATGGTAGTGGTCAAAGAGTCGATCTTGGCCTTGAGAGTCCTCTTCGGGAACGAAGCCTCTCAATCACTGCTCGCTACTCTAACTCAAGTCCTTGACTGCAGTTCTCGGTCATATCACGAATCCTCTTGTTCCTATCCTGACACGCTTCTCTTGACTCTTGAACTTACGGTCTTGGGTCTCGAACTGCTTCCATCTCCTTGACTATCTCTGCCCCGCTGCCAAGAGCTTGTCCTTCTCGAAGCTGCACTGGAGCTCGTCATTACTAAGCATGACGTTGGTCCCATCGGTATCCACGTGCCTAATAAGAGTCTCTAAGTCCGGAGGTACAGCGTATCGGCTCTGTGGACCTCGAGTCGTCCTCAAAGTCAATGGACTCTCCGTCATCATCACGCCTTCCGAAGGCGTGGAAGTGAGTGCCTCTAACCTGTCGGGAGTGACGGCCTAACAGTCGTCCTATCAAATCCTGCATGACAACCTCCATGCCTCTCTCCCTGTCATCGTGCATAAGCTTGAAGACGATGGCCTCCGTAGTAGGCTCTGCCTGGCGTCCTGGTTGGTTCACCTTGAAGCCCCAAAGGTCCTTCCTCTCAAACTTGGTGAGTGGGTGCACCGTAATGATAGGAAGAGGGAGATCGAGTAAAGTAGTAAGCTCTACGATACGAGGACCAAAACGGGTAGCCTGGAACTCCTCAACAGTGCTGATGGCAATAGGCATCTATTTATAAGATTGAGAAAGTTAGAACAACATAATTTAAGATAAACAAGACAAACATTCAAACACATTCTTGGAACACACAATTCACTCAATCATGCATACATAAATTCATTACATCAACCAAGGTTCAAACTTATTTAGGTCTTATTTTGGAGAATAAGGTGATAGGTGGTGGTCAACTAACGAAGTGCGCTTACAATCCTATCTCATTGGATCTGGTGGCTAACACAATGTTCCTAGTGGCAATCACCCTATCCTGTTCACATGCTTCTATCACTAAGTCTATAATATCTCCTCTTAAAGATTGGTTGGTGACTTCCAACTCTTGGGTATGTTCCTTCTCTTTCTCTAAGTCTTTTGGAGGTTGAGCATCCGCACTTGACTCTAGCACTTAGTTCCTTGATAGTCTTCCAAGCTGCTTCTTTGTGACTCAAAGAATGTGGTGTGCATAAAAGTGTTGGTGTACATGAAGCCTTTTTCTTTGTGGTTGTCTTCCTTGTTGTTGTACAAGTGAAGTTGCACCCACCAATACTCCACTCCATCCTCCATCACTGGAAAGCCTTTGTACACTGCTGCACCATGTACTCCCATGGTTTCCATGAGGTCCTTGAGAATCTTGGGAAACTCAGTCTCACACTCCAAGGTCATGGTCATGAGTGGTCCTTTCTTCACGGCTTCGTTGACGGAGTTCATCTACAAATAGAGATGAGAAGGAGAAGATTAGAAAAGTTTACGAGAAAAATAGACAAGTGTAGAAGAAGTTAAAATTTTCCTTAGTGGTTTCCAATCCTAGGGTCATAATCCTACAGGCAACACAGTGCTCTGATACCATCTGTAAGATCCCTCCTTATTAAAGGAAAAGATCCTGTGATTGCAATGCTAGTCCTCGGATCATTGCTAGCATCCACAGCTTTAAGATGAAGTACCACATACAAAGGTCGTTTATTACGGTCATTCCAGAGATAAAACATAGTCTTTTACAACTCATGGCCAAAGGCCTAGTACAAGAGTTTATGGAATAAGTAAATAAACATAAGTCTTCATCTTCATGTGCCACAGGCAAGCATGTTGAGTGTAGACTCATGACACCTAATCATCATCGAGTAACTCGCAACAACATAAGTTACTGACCACAAGGGTCAATACTTTGGAATAGTATTGGCAAGTGATACCTTAATATATTTTAAGTGGACTATAATACTATATGCATTTGGCTGGTGGAGCTTAGGCTTGCATTGCTCAAAATAGATTTTTCCTTAACTTTTGAAAATACTAAAACTTGTTGACAAAACCAATCAAGACTTCTATCCATCAAGACTGAAGATCCTCTCAAGGCATCTACAATTCAAAGATAGAAGATCCTTTCTTGGCAAAAAAAAACACCCAAGGTATCTATAAACAAAGACTCTAGATCCAAACAGGGCATCTAGCAATCCATGACTGAAGATCCTTTTATCCCTTTGTTCACCCTCAAGTTTTATTTAGAAATTGGAGTGATGAGATTCTTGAAGTTTCCATGTCTTGATGCTCAAATTGTCCTTTACTGGACATGGCTAAGTACTTAGGTTTTACACTGCAGAGGTGGTGCACTTTCCCCACAAGCCTTGGTTTCCCAAGGATGATCCTTCAATAGCCTTTCCTTAGTCAAATGGACGCGTTCCAACCTATCATCCCATCTACCACCCACTGTCCAAAAGACTAAGTTCCAGCATCCTAAGATCATGGCAGAGCCCATAATGCCAAGTGGTTGCACTTGAAGCTTTTCAACATTTGACATCTCAAATCTCTTTGTTCCCTGGGTGGCCATCCACAAGTGAGATACACAAGCCAGTCCACGGCCTTGTGAACCACTCAACATAAGCCATTCCTTCCATTCCACCTGTGTGGTTCATTAACTTAGTTGTTTTATTTTACAAAAACATAAGTCCTTAGACTTAGAAATTTTTCCATAGTGAATATATAAACCACCCTTGTTTTCTAGTAGCTAGGCTAAGCATGATAGTAATAGGAATCTGGACTTAGGAAATTTTCACTAAGGCTTAATCTAATAGGTTTTCCCAAAGCATAGCTTGTACTTAGCTAAAACCATGCAAGTCCTATACTTAGAAAAATAATACTAATGCATATATAAAAATATAGGAATGGAATATTCATGATGATATCACTTGCCTTGGTAGTGTGGAGAGTAGCACTCATCACAATCACAATCACTAGCAAAATCTACACACAAAGTTGTAGCATACAATTACACACAAATATATACAAACAAAAGTATTATGAATGCATGCATGCATGAATCTACCAAGTGATGATTTTTGAAAACTTCAACCAAGCAAGTGCATGTTTACAGAATCTAAACAAGTCACAAATATATCCAAGACAACTTAAATAACCCTAAAACAAAAATACTAAACTAAATCTATACTTAAAATGGCCTCAAACAAGTCTCTGCAATTTTAGCACATCTAATGGTTACTATATGCTAAACAAAAAGGATAGGCAGAAAGGTCTTGTTTTTCTGAATCCAACGGTATAAAGTTTGCAAAATTCCAACGTGGCATTCAAAAGATATAGGCATTTGAATTTGGATCAAATATCTGGTTTTAAATTCTATTCTCAGATCTAACCTAGCCACGCGTCTTATTCTTATTCGCCTGCATCGGTTCGCTGGATCGAGCTCCACAGCCGTAGGATCTAAAGGGCAGGTGCTCAGATCGCGACCGCTCGGATTTAAGTGATCTATCGAGGCGTTCGATCCAGATCTAACGGCCGCCGCTCGCCACAGATGGGCGGCGCTGGTATACCGGGCGGCGAACCGTCGGTCAACGACGCTGCTGGCGATGCAGAGAGTAAGGAAGATCGAGGAGTAGCTCACCGGCTCAGGAGGTCACGGCGAAGCTTGTCGTATTTCGCGGTTGGTCAAGGGCGCCTGTCACGGCCGCGATTCCTCACCGGAGTTCGCGGGCGGCGTAAAGGCCGGGTGGTCGTCGGGACGTCGCTGTGGATCACCCCAAGGCAAGTCGAGGACACGGTTAGGTTAGTTCACAGTGGTCAAGGCGAAGTAGTGAGCATGAACTAGGAGGCACGGGCGGTGCGGACTTACCACTAGAGTTCGCCGGAGTTCGTGGCACGCGTCGAGCGACTAGTCGATGATGTTGCGAGCTACGGTCCATGCGAGAGCAAACGGAATGTGTTAAAAGAAGCGCAGGATTCACGAATCAGTTTGCAAGAACGAGAGGCGAGGGGAGCTGGACTCACCGAATCGGCCGGCGGTGCGTCGGAGACGGCGGGTTTCAGAGAGCAATACACGAGCCTGGTGGCGCCTGGTTCGGGTTTGAGGGAGAAGAGAGAGGGAACAGAGGGGTTCTTATAGCCTGGTCACGGCGAGAATCACTCGCCAATAACTCGAATTGACACCGCGAATTTAAACACGTAAACGCCGCGTTGATTTGGGGATGAACGGTCGTGGGTGGAGACGACGGTGACGTGGAGAAGGCCCGTCGGCCGAGGAGCGGAGTGCAGGTGGGGTCGGCTTGTCAGCGTCTGTCTGCGTGGGCTCGCGCGTGAGAGAAGTAAAAAGGAGATCCCGGGTGGGCTTGCTGGGCTGGATCTGCTGCTGGGCCAGATTCTGGCCGCTCGGCCCTTTTCTTTTCCTTAGCCTTTTTCTTTTTCTAATTTCATTTTCTGGAATGAATTTGATATGAATTCAAATCCTTTTTATTTCAAACTTCTTTGGGGATTTTTGTAGGGTTCTTGTGGGTTCAAATGCAGTCAAAAAACCATGTGGTCACCTTGCAAGGCTTGGTCAAGCTTGGGTCTTTGAAATAAACAGAGACTTTGTCTCTTTGCAATTATTTGGAATAGGGTTTAGAAAATATTTCTAAATTGGAATTTTGGGTTTAAAAGCTACTCCTAATCTTTCCAACCATGGTGGCAAGCAAACAAGATTATGGACAATCAAATCCCAAAGGGTGTTGGCCAATTGAGACAATTTGCCCACATGAAATCATAGCTCAAACTTCTGTCTCCAAATGATTTTTGAGAAAAACCCTATATGAATGCATGATGCAAGAATGAAATGAATGAGTTTTTGAAACATGATTTTTGGGATGTTACATGTGTTCTCTTCAGAGAACACACATGGATCCACTAGTGTCATTGCATATGTGTTCTTTTTACTAACAACAACCAGAGTCATTGAAATGTGTGCTCTTTTCACAATCCACCTTTGGATCGACCAGTGTCATTGCATGTGTGTTCTTTTTACTAACAACAACCGAGTTATTGAAATGTGTGTTCTTTTCACATACCACATATGGATCCACTAGTGTCATTGAAATGTGTGTTATTTTTAGAGACCACACATGGATCCACCAGTGTCATAGCTTGTGTGTTCTTTTCAATAACAACAACCAGATTCATTGCATGTGTGTTCTTTTCACATACCACATTTGGATCCACCATTGTCATTGCATGTGTGTTCTTTTCACAATCCACCTATGGATCCACCAGTGTCATTGCATGTATGTTCTTTTCACTAACAACAACTGGAGTCATTGCATGTGTGTTCTTTTCACATACCACATATGGATCCACCAGTGTCATTGCATGTGTCCTCTTTTCACAATCCACCTATGGATCCACCAGTTTCATTGCATGTGTGTTCTTTTTACTAACAACAACAAGAGTCATTTCATGACTGTTCTTCTCACATACCACATATGGATCCACCAGTGTCATTGCATGTGTGTTCTCTTCACAATCCACACATGGATCCACCAGTGTCATTGAATGTGTGCTCTTTTTACTAATAACAACCAGAGTCAATGCATGTGTGTTCTCTTAAGAGACCACACATCGATCCACCAGTGTCATTGCATATGAGTTCTTTTTACTAACAACAACCAGAGTCATTGAAATGTGTGCTCTTTTCACAATCCACCTTTTGATCGACCAGTGTCATTGCATGTGTGTTCTTTTTACTAACAACAACCGAGTCATTGAAATGTGTGTTCTTTTCACATACCACATATGGATCCACTAGTGTCATTGAAATGTGTGTTCTTTTTAGAAACCACACATGGATCCACCAGTGTCATAGCTTGTGTGTTCTTTTCAATAACAACAACCAGAGTCATGGCATGTGTGTTCTTTTCACATACCACATATGGATCCACTAGTGTCATTGCATGTGTGTTCTTTTCACAATCCACCTATGGATCCCGCAGTGTCATTGCATGTATGTTCTTTTCATTAACAACAACTAGAGTCATTTCATGTGTGTTCTTTTCACATACCACATATGGATCCACTAGTGGCATTACATGTGTGCTCTTTTCACAATCCACATGTGGATCAACTAGTGTCATTGCATGTGTGTTCTTTTTAGTAACAACAACCAGAGTCATTGAAATGTGTGTTCTTTTCACATACCACCTATGGATCCACCAGTGTCATTGCATGTGTGTTCTTTTCACATACCACATATGGATCCACTAGTGTCATTAAAATGTGTGTTCTTTTTAGAGACCACACATGGATCCACCAGTGTCATTGCATGTATGTTCTTTTCACTAACAACAACTGGAGTCATTGCATGTGTGTTCTTTTCGCATACCACATATGGATCCACCAATTTCATTGCATGTGTGCTCTTTTCACAATCCACCTATGGATCCACCAGTGTCATTGCATGTGTGTTCTTTTTAGTAACAACAACCAGAGTCATTGAAATGTGTGTTCTTTTCACATACCACCTATGGATCCACTAGTGTCATTGCATGTGTGTTCTTTTTAGTAACAACAACCAGAGTCATTGAAATGAGTGTTCTTTTCACATACCACCTATGGATCCACCAGTGTCACTGCATGTGTGTTGTTTTTAGTAACAACAACCAGAGTCATTGCATGTGTGTTCTTTTCACATACCACATATGGATCCACCAGTGTCATTGAAATTTGTGTTCTTTTCAGAGACAACACTTGGATCCACCAGTGTCATTGCATGTACTTTTCCATCCCAAAATAAGTGACGTGGGTTTTTCTAGATTCGGATGTATCTAGACATGTTTTAGTATATAGATACATGCGAATGTAGACAAACTCAAGTCTCTTATTTTGGGACAGAGGGAGTATGTTCTTTTCACTAACAACAACTGGAGTCATTGCATGTGTGTTCTTTTCACATACGACATATGGATCCACAAGTGTCATTGCATGTGTGCTCTTTTCACAATCCACCTATAGATCCACCAGTGTCATTGCATGTGTGTTCTTTTTTACTATCAACAACTGGAATCATTTCCTGACTGTTCTTCTCACATACCACATATGGATCCACCAGTGTCATTGCATGTGTGTTCTCTTCACAATCCACACATGGATCCACCAGTGTCATTGCATGTGTGCTCTTTTTGCTAACAACAACCAGAGTCATTGCATGTGTGTTCTCTTTAGTGACCACACATGGATCCACCAGTGTCATTGCATATGTGTTCTTTTTACTAACAACAACTAGAGTCATTGAAATGTGTGCTCTTTTCACAATCCACCTCTGGATCCACCCGTGTCATTGCATGTGTGTTCTTTTTACTAAAAACAACTGAGCCATTGAAATGGGTGTTCTTTTCACATACCACATATGGATCCACTAGTGTCATTGAAATGTGTGTTCTTTTTAGATACCACACATGGATCCACCAGTGTCATAGCTTGTGTGTTCTTTTCAATAACAACAACCAGAGTCATTGCATGTGTGTTCTTTTCACATACCACATATGGATCCACCAGTGTCATTGCATGTGTGTTCTTTTTACAATCCACCTATGGATCCACCAGTGTCATTGCATGTATGTTACTTTCACTAACAACAACTGGAGTCATTCCATGTGTGTTCTTTTCACATACCACATATGGATCCACCAGTGTCATTGCATGTGTGCTCTATTCATAATCCACCTATGGATCCACCAGTGTCATTGCATGTGTGTTCTTTTTAGTAACAACAACCAGGTTCATTGAAATGTGTGTTCTTTTCACATAACACCTATGGATCCACCAGTGTCATTGAATGTGTGTTCTTTTTAGTAACAACAACCAGAGTCATTGAAATGTGTGTCCTTTTCACATACCACGTATGGATCCACCAGTGTCATTGCATGTGTGTTCTTTTTAGTAACAACAACCAGAATCATTGGATGTGTGTTCTTTTCACATACCACCTATGGATCCACCAGTGTCATTGCATGTGTGTTCTTTTCACATACCACATATGGATCCACTAGTGTCATTAAAATGTGTGTTCTTTTTAGAGACCACACATGGATCCACCAGTGTCATTGCATGTATGTTCTTTTCACTAACAACAACTGGAGTCATTGCATGTGTGTTCTTTTCGCATACCACATATGGATCCACCAATTTCATTGCATGTGTGCTCTTTTCACAATCCACCTATGGATCCACCAGTGTCATTGCATGTGTGTTCTTTTTAGTAACAACAACCAGAGTCATTGAAATGTGTGTTCTTTTCACATACCACCTATGGATCCACTAGTGTCATTGCATGTGTGTTCTTTTTAGTAACAACAACCAGAGTCATTGAAATGAGTGTTCTTTTCACATACCACCTATGGATCCACCAGTGTCACTGCATGTGTGTTGTTTTTAGTAACAACAACCAGAGTCATTGCATGTGTGTTCTTTTCACATACCACATATGGATCCACCAGTGTCATTGAAATTTCTGTTCTTTTCAGAGACAACACTTGGATCCACCAGTGTCATTGCATGTACTCCCTCCATCCCAAAATAAGTGACGTGGGTTTTTCTAGATTCGGATGTATCTAGACATGTTTTAGTATATAGATACATGCGAATGTAGACAAACTCAAGTCTCTTATTTTGGGACAGAGGGAGTATGTTCTTTTCACTAACAACAACTGGAGTCATTGCATGTGTGTTCTTTTCACATACGACATATGGATCCACAAGTGTCATTGCATGTGTGCTCTTTTCACAATCCACCTATAGATCCACCAGTGTCATTGCATGTGTGTTCTTTTTTACTATCAACAACTGGAATCATTTCATGACTGTTCTTCTCACATACCACATATGGATCCACCAGTGTCATTGCATGTGTGTTCTCTTCACAATCCACACATGGATCCACCAGTGTCATTGCATGTGTGCTCTTTTTGCTAACAACAACCAGAGTCATTGCATGTGTGTTCTCTTTAGTGACCACACATGGATCCACCAGTGTCATTGCATATGTGTTCTTTTTACTAACAACAACTAGAGTCATTGAAATGTGTGCTCTTTTCACAATCCACCTCTGGATCCACCCGTGTCATTGCATGTGTGTTCTTTTTACTAAAAACAACTGAGCCATTGAAATGGGTGTTCTTTTCACATACCACATATGGATCCACTAGTGTCATTGAAATGTGTGTTCTTTTTAGATACCACACATGGATCCACCAGTGTCATAGCTTGTGTGTTCTTTTCAATAACAACAACCAGAGTCATTGCATGTGTGTTCTTTTCACATACCACATATGGATCCACCAGTGTCATTGCATGTGTGTTCTTTTTACAATCCACCTATGGATCCACCAGTGTCATTGCATGTATGTTACTTTCACTAACAACAACTGGAGTCATTGCATGTGTGTTCTTTTCACATACCACATATGGATCCACCAGTGTAATTGCATGTGTGCTCTATTCATAATCCACCTATGGATCCACCAGTGTCATTGCATGTGTGTTCTTTTTAGTAACAACAACCAGGTTCATTGAAATGTGTGTTCTTTTCACATAACACCTATGGATCCACCAGTGTCATTGAATGTGTGTTCTTTTTAGTAACAACAACCAGAGTCATTGAAATGTGTGTCCTTTTCACATACCACGTATGGATCCACCAGTGTCATTGCATGTGTGTTCTTTTTAGTAACAACAACCAGAATCATTGGATGTGTGTTCTTTTCACATACAACATATGGATCCACCAGTGTCATTGCATGTATGTTCTTTTCACTAACAACAACTGGAGTCATTGCATTTGTGTTCGTTTCACATACCACATATGGATCCACCAGTGTCATTGCATGTGTGCTCTTTTCACAATCCACCTATGGATCCACCAGTGTCATTGCATGTGTGTTCTTTTTACTAACAACAACCAGAGTCATTGAAATGTGTGTTCTTTTCACATACCACCTATGGATCCACTAGTGTCATTGCATGTGTGTTTGTTTTAGTAACAACAACCAGAGTCATTGCATGTGTGTTCTTTTCACATACCACATATGGATCCACCAGTGTCATTGAAATGTGTGTTCTCTTTAGAGACCACGCATGGATCCACCACTGTCATTGCATGTATGATCTTTTCACTAACAACAACTGGAGTCATTGCATGTGTGTTCTTTTCACATACCACATATGGATCCACCAGTGTCATTGCATGTGTGCTCTTTTCACAATCCACCTATGGATCCACCAGTGTCATTGCATGTGTGTTCTTTTACTAACAACAACTGGAGTCATTTCATGACTGTTCTTCTCATATACCACATATGGATCCACCAGTGTCATTGCATGTGTGTTCTCTTCACAATCCACACATGGATCCACCAGTGTCATTGCATGTGTGCTCTTTTTACGAACAACAACTAGAGTCCTTGCATGTGTGTTCTCTTTAGAGACCACACATGGATCCACCAGTGTCATTGCATGTGTGTTCTTTTTACTAACAACAACCAGAGTCATCGAAATGTGTGCTCTTTTCACAATCCACCATTGGATCCACCGGTGTCATTGCATGATTGTTCTTTTTACTAACATCAACTGAGTCACTGAAATGTGTGTTCTTTTCACATACCACACATGGATCCACTAGTGTCATTGCATGTGTTTTCTTTTCACTAACAACAACCAGAGTCATTGCATGTGTGTTCTTTTCACATACCACATATGGATCCACCAGTGTCATTGCATGTGTGTTCTTTTCACTAACAACAACCAGAGTCATTGCATGTGTGTTCTTTTCACATACCACATATGGATCCACAAGTGTCATTTCATGTGTGTTCTTTTCACAATCCACCTATGGATCCACCAGTGTGATTGCATGTATGTTCTTTTCACTAACAACAAATGGAGTCATTGCATGTGTGTTCTTTTCACATACCACATATGGATCCACCAGTGTCTTTGCATGTGTGCTCTTTTCACAATCCACCATGGATCCACCTGTGCATTGCATGTGTCTTCTTTTTACTAACAACAACTGGAGTCATTTCATGATTGTTCTTCTCACATACCACATATGGATCCAGCAGTGTCATTGCATGTGTGTTCTTTTTACTAACAACAACTGAGTCATTGAAATGTGTGTTCTTTTCACATATACATATGGATCCACTAGTGTCATTGAAATATGTGTTCTTTTTAGAGACCACACATGGATCCACCAGTGTCATTGCATGTGTTTTCTTTGCACTAACAACAACCAGAGTCATTGCATGTGTGTTCTTTTCACATACCACATATGGATCCACTAGTGTCATTGCATGTGTGTTCTTTTCACTAACAACAACCAGAGTCATTGCATGTGTGTTCTTTTCACATACCACATATGGATCCACAAGTGTCATTGCATGTGTGTTCTTTTCACAACCCACCTATGGATCCACCAGTGTCATTGCATGTGTGTTCTTTTCACTAACAACAAATGGACTCATTGCATGTGTGTTCTTTTCACATACCACATATGGATCCACCAATGTCATTGCATGTGTGCTCTTTTCACAATCCACCTATGGATCCACCAGTGTCATTGCATATGTCTTCTTTTTACTAACAACAACTGGGGTCATTTCATGACTGTTCTTCTCACATACCACATATGGATCCACCAGTGTCATTGCATGTGTGTTCTCTTCACAATCCACACATGGATCCACCAGTGTCATTGCATGTGTGCTCTTTTTACTAACAACAACCAGAGTCATTGAAATGTGTGCTCGTTTCACAATCCACCTTTGGATCCACCAGTGTCATTGCATGTGTGTTCTTTTTACTAATAACAACCGAGTCATTGAAATGTGTGTTGTTTTCACATACCACATATGGATCCACTAGTGTCATTGAAATGTGTGTTCTTTTTAGAGACCACATATGGATCCACTAGTGTCATTGCATGTGTGTTATTTTTAGTAACAACAACTAGAGTCATTGAAATGAGTGTTCTTTTCACATACCACCTATGGATCCACCAGTGTCACTGCATGTGTGTTCTTTTTAGTAACAACATCCAGAGTCATTGCATGTGTGTTCTTTTCACATACCACATATGGATCCACCAGTGTCATTGCATGTACTCCCTCCATCCCAAAATAAGTGACGTGGGTTTTCTAGATTCGGATGTATCTAGACACGTTTTAGTATATAGATACATGCGAATGTAGACAAACTCAAGTCTCTTATTTTGGGACGGAGGGAGTATGTTCTTTTCACTAACAACAACTGGAGTCATTGCATGTGTGTTCTTTTCACATACAACATATGGATCCACAAGTGTCATTGCATGTGTGCTCTTTTCACAATCCACCCATGGATCCACCAGTGTCATTGCATGTGTGTTCTTTTTTACTATCAACAACTGGAATCATTTCATGACTATTCTTATAACATACCACATATGGATCCACCAGTGTCATTGCATGTGTGTTCTCTTCACAATCCACACATGGATCCACCAGTGTCATTGCATGTGTGCTCTTTTTACTATCAACAACCAGAGTCATTGCATGTGTGTTCTCTTTAGTGACCACACATGGATCCACCAGTGTCATTGCATATGTGTTCTTTTTACTAACAGCAACCAGAGTCATTGAAATGTGTGATGTTTTCATAATCCACCTTTGGATCCACCAGTGTCATTGCATGTGTGTTCTTTTTACTAACAACAACTGAGCCATTGAAATGTGTGTTCTTTTCACATACCACATATGGATCCACTAGTGTCATTGAAATGTGTGTTCTTTTTAGATACCACACATGGATCGACCAGTGTCATAGCTTGTGTGTTCTTTTCAATAACAACAACCAGAGTCATTGCATGTGTGTTCTTTTCACATACCACATATGGATCCACCAGTGTCATTGCATGTGTGTTCTTTTCACAATCCACCTATGGATCCAGCAGTGTCATTGCATGTATGTTCCTTTCACTAACAACAACTGGAGTCATTGTGTGTGTGTTCTTTTCACATACCACATATGGATCCACCTGTGTCATTGCATGTGTGCTCTTTTCACAATCCACCTATGGATCCTCCAGTGTCATTGCATGTGTGTTCTTTTTAGTAACAACAACCAGAGTCATTGAAATGTGTGTTCTTTTCACATAACACCTATGGATCCACCGGTGTCATTGCATGTGTGTTCTTTTTAGTAACAATAACCAGAGTCATTGAAATGTGTGTCCTTTTCACATACCACCTATGGATCCACCAGTGTCATTGCATGTGTGTTCTTTTTAGTAACAACAACCAAAATCATTGCATGTGTGTTCTTTTCACATACCACATATGGATCCACCAGTGTCATTGCATGTATGTTCTTTTCACTAACAACAACTGGAGTCATTACATTTGTGTTCTTTTCACATACCACATATGGATCCACCAGTGTCATTGCATGTGTGCTCTTTTCACAATCCACCTATGGATCCACCAGTGTCATTGCATGTGTGTTCTTTTTACTAACAACAACCAGAGTCATTGAAATGTGTGTTCTTTTCACATACCACCTATGGATCCACTAGTGTCATTGCATGTGTGTTTGTTTTAGTAACAACAACCAGAGTCATTGCATGTGTGTTCTTTTCACATACCACATATGGATCCACCAGTGTCATTGAAATGTGTGTTCTCTTTAGAGACCACGCATGGATCCACCACTGTCATTGCATGTATGTTCTTTTCACTAACAACAACTGGAGTCATTGCATGTGTGTTCTTTTCACATACCACATATGGATCCACCAGTGTCATTGCATGTGTGCTCTTTTCACAATCCACCTATGGATCCACCAGTGTCATTGCATGTGTGTTCTTTTTACTAACAACAACTGGAGTCATTTCATGACTGTTCTTCTCACATACCACATATGGATCCACCAGTGTCATTGCATGTGTGTTCTCTTCACAATCCACCTATGGATCCACCAGTGTCATTGCATGTGTGTTCTTTTTACTAACAACAACCAGAGTCATTGAAATGTGTTTTCTTTTCACATACCACCTATGGATCCACTAGTGTCATTGCATGTGTGTTCTTTTTAGTAACAATCACCAGAGTCATTGCATGTGTGTTCTTTTCACATACCACATATGGATCCACCAGTGTCATTGAAATGTGTGTTCTCTTCAGAGACCACACATGGATCCACCAGTGTCATTGCATGTATGTTCTTTTCACTAACAACAACTAGAGTCATTGCATGTGTGTTCTTTTCACATACCACATATGGATCCACCAGTGTCATTACATGTGCTCTTTTTACAATCCACCTATGGATCCACCAGTGTCATTGCATGTGTGTTCTTTTTACTAACAACAACTGGAGTCATTTCATGACTGTTCTTCACACATAACACATATGGATCCACCAGTGTCATTGCATATGTGTTCTCTTCACAATCCACATATGGATCCACCAGTGTCATTGCATGTGTGCTCTTTTTACTAACAACAACCAGAGTCATTGCATGTTTGTTCTATTTAGAGACCACACATGGATCCACCAGTGTCATTGCATGTGTGTTCTTTTTACTAACAACAACCAGAGTCATTGAAATGTGTGCTCTTTTCACAATCCACCATTGGGTCCACCGGTGTCATTGCATGTTTGTTCTTTTTACTAACAACAACTGAGTCATTGAAATGTGTGTTGTTTTCACATACCACATATGGATCCACTAGTGTCATTGAAATGTGTGTTCTTTTTGAGACCACACATGGATCCACCAGTGTCATTGCATGTGTTTTCTTTTCACTAACAACAACCAGAGTCATTGCATGTGTGTTCTTCTCACATACCACATATGGATCCACCAGTGTCATTGTATGTGTGTTCTTTTCACTAACAACAACCAGAGTCATTGCATGTGTGTTCTTTTCACATACCACATATGGATCCACAAGTGTCATTTCATGTGTGTTCTTTTCACAATCCACCTATGGATCCACCAGTGTGATTGCATGTATGTTCTTTTCACTAACAACAAATGGAGTCAATGCATGTGTGTTCTTTTCACATACCACATATGGATCCACCAGTGTCTTTGCATGTGTGCTCTTTTCACAATCCACCTATGGATCCACCAGTGTCATTGCATGTGTGTTCTTTTTACTAACAACAACTGGAGTCATTTCATGACTGTTCTTCTCACATACCACATATGGATCCAGCAGTGTCATTGCATGTGTGTTCTCTTCACAATCCACACATCGATCCACCAGTGTCATTGCATTTGTGCTGTTTTTAAAAACAACAGCCAGAGTCATTGCATGTGTGTTCTCTTTAGAGACCACACATGGATCCACCAGTGTCATTACATGTGTGTTCTTTTTACTAACAACAACCAGAGTCATTGAAATGTGTGCTCTTTTCACAATCCACCATTGGGTCCACCGGTGTCATTGCATGTTTGTTCATTTTACTAACAACAACTGAATCATTGAAATGTGTGTTCTTTTCACATACCACATATGGATCCACTAGTGTCATTGAAATGTGTGTTCTTTTTGAGAACACACATGGATCCACCAATGTCATTGCATGTGTTTTCTTTTCACTAACAACCAGAGTCATTGCATGTGTGTTCTTCTCACATACCACATATGGATCCACCAGTGTCATTGTATGTGTGTTCTCTTCACTAACAACAACCAGAGTCATTGCATGTGTGTTCTTTTCACATACCACATATGGATCCACAAGTGTCATTTCATGTGTGTTCTTTTCACAATCCACCTATGGATCCACCAGTGTGATTGCATGTATGTTCTTTTCACTAACAACAAATGGAGTCAATGCATGTGTGTTCTTTTCACATACCACATATGGATCCACCAGTGTCTTTGCATGTGTGCTCTTTTCACAATCCACCTATGGATCCACTAGTGTCATTGCATGTGTGTTCTTTTTACTAACAACAACTGGATTCATTTCATGACTGTTCTTCTCACATACCACATATGGATCCAGCAGTGTCATTGCATGTGTGTTCTCTTCACAATCCACACATTGATCCACTAGTGTCATTGCATGTGTGCTCTTTTTACTAACAACAACCAGGGTCATTGCATGTGTGTTCTCTTCAGAGACCACACATGGATCGACCAGTGTCATTGCATGTATGTTCTTTATACTAACAACAACCAGAGTCATTGAAATGTGTGCTCTTTTCACAATCCACCATTGGATCCACCGGTGTCATTGCATGTGTGTTCTTTTTACTAACAACAACTGAGTCATTGAAATGTGTGTTCTTTTCACATACCACATATGGATCCACTAGTGTCATTGAAATGTGTGTTCTTTTCAGAGACCACACATGGATCCACCAGTGTCATTGCATGTGTTTTCTTTTCACTAACAACAACCAGAGTCATTGCATGTGTGTTCTTTTCACATACCACATATGGATCCACCAGTGTCATTGCATGTGTGTTGTATTCACTAACAACCAGAGTCATTGCATGTGTGTTCTTTTCACATACCACATATGGATCCACAAGTGTCATTGCATGTGTGTTCTTTTCACAATCCACCTATGGATCCACCAGTGTCATTGCATGTATGTTCTTTTCACTAACAACAAATGGAGTCATTGCATGTGTGTTCTTTTCACATACCACATATGGATCCACCAATGTCATTGCATGTGTGCTCTTTTCACAATCCACCTATGGATCCACCGGTGTCATTGCATATGTGTTCTTTTTACTAACAACAACTGGGGTCATTTCATGACTGTTCTTCTCACATACCACATATGGATCCACTAGTGTCATTGCATGTGTGTTCTCTTCACAATCCACACATGGATCCACCAGTGTCATTGCATGTGTGCTATTTTTACTAGCAACAACCAGAGTCATTGAAATGTGTGCTCTTTTCACAATCCACCTTTGGATCCACCAGTGTCATTGCATGTGTGTTCTTTTTACTAACAACAACCGAGTCATTGAAATGTGTGTTGTTTTCACATACCACATATGGATCCACTAGTGTCATTGAAATGTGTGTTCTTTTTAGAGACCACTCATGGATCCACCAGTGTCATAGCTTGTGTGTTCTTTTCAATAACAACAACCAGATTCATTGCATGTGTGTTCTTTTCACATACCACATATGGATCCACCAGTGTCATTGCATGTGTGTTCTTTTCACAATCCACCCATGGATCCACCAGTGTCATTGCATGTATGTTCTTTTCACGAACAACAACTGGAGTCATTGCATGTGTGTTCTTTTCACATACCACATATGGATCCACCAGTGTCATTGCATGTGCGCTCTTTTCACAATCCACCTATGGATCCACCAGTGTCATTGCATGCGTGTTCTTTTTACTAACAACAACTGGAGTCATTTCATGACTGTTCTTCTCACATACCACATATGGATCCACCAGTGTCATTGCATGGGTGTTCTCTTCACAATCCACACATGGACCCACCAGTGTCATTGCATGTGTGCTCTTTTCACTAACAACCAGAGTCGCATGGATCCACCAGTGTCATTGCATTTGTGTTCTTTTTACTAACAACAACAAGAGTCATTGAAATGTGTGCTCTTTTCACAATCCACCTTTGGATCCACCAGTGTCATTGCATGTGTTTTCTTTTTACTAACAACAACTGAGTCATTGAAATGTGTGTTCTTTTCACATACCACATATGGATCCACTAGTGTCATGTAAATGTGTGTTCTCTTCAGAGACCACACATGGATCCACCAGTATCATTGCATGTATGTTCTTTTCACTAACAACAACTGGAGTCATTGCATGTGTGTTCTTTTCACATACCACATATGGATCCACCAGTGTCATTGCATGTGCGCTCTTTTCACAATCCACCTATGGATCCACCAGTGTCATTGCATGTGTGTTCTTTTTACTAACAACAAATGGAGTCATTTCATGACTGTTCTTCTCACATACCACATATGGATCCACCACTGTCATTGCATGTGTGTTCTCTTCACAATCCACACATGGATCCACCAGTGTCATTGCATGTGTGTTCTTTTTACCAACAACAACCAGAGTCATTGAAATGTGCGTTCTTTTCACATACCACCTATGGATCCACCAGTGTCATTACATGTGTGTTCTTTTTAGTAACAACAACCAGAGTCATTGCATGTGTGTTCTTTTCAGATACCACATATGGATCCACCAGTGTCATTGAAATGTGTGTTCTCTTCAGAGACCACACATGGATCCTGATGTCATTGCATGTATGTTCTTTTCACTAACAACAACTGGAGTCATTGCATGTGTGTTCTTTTCACATACCACATATGGATCCACCAGTGTCATTGCATGTCTGCTCTCTTCACAATCCACACATGGATCCACCAGTGTCATTGCATGTGTGCTCTTTTTACTAACAACAACCAGAGTCATTGCATGTGTGTTCTCTTCAGAGACCACACGTGAATCCACCAGTGTCATTGCATGTGTGTTCTTTTTACTAACAACAACCAGAGTCATTGAAATGTGTGCTCTTTTCACAATCCACTATTGGATCCACCAGTGTCATTGCATGTGTGTTCTTTTTACTAACAACAACTGAGTCATTGAAATGTGTGTTCTTTTCACATACCACATATGGATCCACAAGTGTCATTGAAATGTGTGTTCTTTTTAGAGACCACACATGGATCCACCAGTGTCATTGCATGCGTTTTCTTTTCACTAACAACAACCAGAGTCATTGCATGTGTGTTCTTTTCACATACCACATATGGATCCACCACTGTCATTGCATGTGTGTTCTGTTCACATACCACATATAGATCCATAAGTGTCATTGCATGTGTGTTCTTTTCATAATCCACCTATGCATTCACCAGTGTCATTGCATGTATGTTCTTTTCACTAACAACAAATGGAGTCATTGCATGTGTGTTCTTTTCACATACCACATATGGATCCACCAGTGTCATTGCATGTGTGCTCTTTTCACAATCCACCTATGGATCCACCAGTGTCATTGCATGTGTGTTCTTTTTACTAACAACAATTGGAGTCAATTCATGACTGTTCTTCTCACATACCTCATATGGATCCACTAGTGTCATTGCATGTGTGTTCTCTTCACAATCCACACATGGATCCACCAGTGTCATTGCATGTGTGCTCTTTTTACTAACAACATCCAGAGTCATTGAAATGTGTGCTCTTTTCACAATCCACCTTTGGATCCATCAGTGTCATTGCATGTGTGTTCTTTTTACTAACAACAACCGAGTCATTGAAATGTGTGTTGTTTTCACATACCACATATGGATCCACTAGTGTCATTGAAATGTGTGTTCTTTTTAGGGACCACTCATGGATCCACCAGTGTCATAGCTTGTGTGTTCTTTTCAATAACAACAACTAGATTCATTGCATGTGTGTTCTTTTCACATACCACATATGGATCCACCAGTGTCATTGCATGTGTGTTCTTTTCACAATCCACCCATGGATCCACCAGTGTCATTGCATGTATGTTCTTTTCACTAACAACAACTGGAGTCATTGCATGTGTGTTCTTTTCACATACCACATATGGATCCACCAAAGTGTCATTGCATGTGTGTTCTTTTTACTAACAACAACTGAGTCATTTCATGACTGTTCTTCTCACATACCACATATGGATCCACAGTGTCATTGCATGGGTGTTCTCTTCAAATCCACACATGGACACACCAAAGTGTCATTGCATGTGTGCTCTTTCACTAACAACCAGTCACATGGATCCACAAGTGTCATTGCATTTGTGTTCTTTTTACTAACAACAACAAGAGTCATTGAAATGTGTGCTCTTTTCACAATCCACCTTTGGATCCACCAGTGTCATTGCATGTGTTTTCTTTTTACTAACAATAACTGAGTCATTGAAATGTGTGTTCTTTTCACATACCACATATGGATCCACTAGTGTCATGTAAATGTGTGTTCTCTTCAGAGACCACACATGGATCCACCAGTATCATTGCATGTATGTTCTTTTCACTAACAACAACTGGAGTCATTGCATGTGTGTTCTTTTCACATACCACATATGGATCCACCAGTGTCATTGCATGTGCGCTCTTTTCACAATCCACCTATGGATCCACCAGTGTCATTGCATGTGTGTTCTTTTTACTAACAACAAATGGAGTCATTTCATGACTGTTCTTCTCACATACCACATATGGATCCACCACTGTTATTGCATGTGTGTTCTCTTCACAATCCACACATGGATCCACCAGTGTCATTGCATGTGTGTTCTTTTTACTAACAACAACCAGAGTCATTGAAATGTGCGTTCTTTTCACATACCACCTATGGATCCACCAGTGTCATTACATGTGTGTTCTTTTTAGTAACAACAACCAGAGTCATTGCATGTGTGTTCTTTTCACAAACCACATATGGATCCACCAGTGTCATTGAAATGTGTGTTCTCTTCAGAGACCACACATGGATCCACCAGTGTCATTGCATGTATGTTCTTTTCACTAACAACAACTGGAGTCATTGCATGTGTGTTCTTTTCACATACCACATATGGATCCACCAGTGTCATTGCATGTGTGCTCTCTTCACAATCCACACATGGATCCACCAGTGTCATTGCATGTGTGCTCTTTTTACTAACAACAACCAGAGTCATTGCATGTGTGTTCTCTTCAGAGTCCACACGTGAATCCACCAGTGTCATTGCATGTGTGTTCTTTTTACTAACAACAACCAGAGTCATTGAAATTTGTGCTCTTTTCACAATCCACCATTGGATCCACCAGTGTCATTGCATGTGTGTTCTTTTTACTAACAACAACTGAGTCATTGAAATGTGTGTTCTTTTCACATACCACATATGGATCCACAAGTGTCATTGAAATGTGTGTTCTTTTTAGAGACCACACATGGATCCACAAGTGTCATTGCATATGTTTTCTTTTCACTAACAACAACCAGAGTCATTGCATGTGTGTTCTTTTCACATACCACATATGGATCCACCAGTGTCATTGCATGTGTGTTCTTTTCACATACCACATATGGATCCACAAGTGTCATTGCATGTGTGTTCTTTTCATAATCCACCTATGCATCCACCAGTGTCATTGCATGGATGTTCTTTTCACTAACAACAAATGGAGTCATTGCATGTGTGTTCTTTTCACATACCACATATGGATCCACCAGTGTCATTGCATGTGTGCTCTTTTCACAATCCACCTATGGATCCACCAGTATCATTGCATGTGTGTTCTTTTTACTAACAACAATTGGAGTCATTTCATGACTGTTCTTCTCACATACCACATATGGATCCACTAGTGTCATTGCATGTGTGTTCTCTTCACAATCCACACATGGATCCACCAGTGTCATTGCATGTGTGCTCTTTTTACTAACAACAACCAGAGTCATTGAAATGTGTGCTCTTTTCACAATCCACCTTTGGATCCATCAGTGTCATTGCATGTGTGTTCTTTTTACTAACAACAACCGAGTCATTGAAATGTGTGTTGTTTTCACATACCACATATGGATCCACAAGTGTCATTGAAATGTGTGTTCTTTTTAGAGACCACTCATGGATCCACCAGTGTCATAGCTTGTGTGTTCTTTTCAATAACAACAACCAGATTCATTGCATGTGTGTTCTTTTCACATACCACATATGGATCCACCAGTGTCATTGCATGTGTGTTCTTTTCACAATCCACCCATGGATCCACCAGTGTCATTGCATGTATGTTCTTTTCACTAACAACAACTGGAGTCATTGCATGTGTGTTCTTTTCACATACCACATATGGATCCACCAGTGTCATTGCATGTGTGCTCTTTTCACAATCCACCTATGTATCCACCAGTGTCATTGCATGTGTGTTCTTTTTACTAACAACAACTGGAGTCATTTCATGACTGTTCTTCTCACATACCACATATGGATCCACCAGTGTCATTGCATGGGTGTTCTCTTCACAATCCACACATGGACCCACCAGTGTCATTGCATGTGTGCTCTTTTCACTAACAACCAGAGTCACATGGATCCACCAGTGTCATTGCATTTGTGTTCTTTTTACTAACAACAACAAGAGTCATTGAAATGTGTGCTCTTTTCACAATCCACCTTTGGATCCACCAGTGTCATTGCATGTGTTTTCTTTTTACTAACAACAACTGAGTCATTGAAATGTGTGTTCTTTTCACATACCACATATGGATCCACTAGTGTCATGTAAATGTGTGTTCTCTTCAGAGACCACACATGGATCCACCAGTATCATTGCATGTATGTTCTTTTCACTAACAACAACTGGAGTCATTGCATGTGTGTTCTTTTCACATACCACATATGGATCCACCAGTGTCATTGCATGTGCGCTCTTTTCACAATCCACCTATGGATCCACCAGTGTCATTGCATGTGTGTTCTTTTTACTAACAACAAATGGAGTAATTTCATGACTGTTCTTCTCACATACCACATATGGATCCACCACTGTCATTGCATGTGTGTTCTCTTCACAATCCACACATGGATCCACCAGTGTCATTGCATGTGTGTTCTTTTTACTAACAACAACCAGAGTCATTGAAATGTGCGTTCTTTTCACATACCACCTATGGATCCACCAGTGTCATTACATGTGTGTTCTTTTTAGTAACAACAACCAGAGTCATTGCATGTGTGTTCTTTTCACATACCACATATGGATCCACCAGTGTCATTGAAATGTGTGTTCTCTTCATAGACCACACATGGATCCACCAGTGTCATTGCATGTATGTTCTTTTCACTAACAACAACTGGAGTCATTGCATGTGTGTTCTTTTCACATACCACATATGGATCCACCAGTGTCATTGCATGTGTGTTCTTTTCACTAACAACAACCAGAGTCAGTGAATGTGTGTTCTCTTCAGAGACCACACGTGGATCCACCAGTGTCATTGCATGTGTGTTGTTTTTACTAACAACAACCAGAGTCATTGAAATGTGTGCTCTTTTCACAATCCACCATTGGATCCACCAGTGTCATTGCATGTGTGTTCTTTTTACTAACAACAACTGAGTTATTGAAATGTGTGTTCTTTTCACATACCACATATGGATCCACAAGTGTCATTGAAATGTGTGTTCTTTTTAGAGACCACACATGGATCCACCAGTGTCATTGCATGTGTTTTCTTTTCACTAACAACAACCAGAGTCATTGCATGTGTGTTCTTTTCACATACCACATATGGATCCACCAGTGTCATTGCATGTGTGTTCTTTTCACATACCACATATGGATCCACAAGTGTCATTGCATGTGTGTTCTTTTCATAATCCACCTATGCATCCACCAGTGTCATTGCATGGATGTTCTTTTCACTAACAACAAATGGAGTCATTGCATGTGTGTTCTTTTCACATACCACATATGGATCCACTAGTGTCATTGCATGTGTGCTCTTTTCACAATCCACCTATGGATCCACGAGTATCATTGCATGTGTGTTGTTTTTACTAACAACAATTGGAGTCATTTCATGACTGTTCTTCTCACATACCACATATGGATCCACTAGTGTCATTGCATGTGTGTTCTCTTCACAATCCACACATGGATCCACCAGTGTCATTGCATGTGTGCTCTTTTTACTAACAACAACCAGAGTCATTGAAATGTGTGCTCTTTTCACAATCCACCTTTGGATCCATCAGTGTCATTGCATGTGTGTTCTTTTTACTAACAACAACCGAGTCATTGAAATGTGTGTTGTTTTCACATACCACATATGGATCCACTAGTGTCATTGAAATGTGTGTTCTTTTTAGAGACCACTCATGGATCCACCAGTGTCATAGCTTGTGTGTTCTTTTCAATAACAACAACCAGATTCATTGCATGTGTGTTCTTTTCACATACCACATATGGATCCACCAGTGTCATTGCATGTGTGTTCTTTTCACAATCCACCCATGGATCCACCAGTGTCATTGCATGTATGTTCTTTTCACTAACAACAACTGGAGTCATTGCATGTGTGTTCTTTTCACATACCACATATGGATCCACCAGTGTCATTGCATGTGTGCTCTTTTCACAATCCACCTATGTATCCACCAGTGTCATTGCATGTGTGTTCTTTTTACTAACAACAACTGGAGTCATTTCATGACTGTTCTTCTCACATACCACATATGGATCCACCAGTGTCATTGCATGGGTGTTCTCTTCACAATCCACACATGGACCCACCAGTGTCATTGCATGTGTGCTCTTTTCACTAACAACCAGAGTCACATGGATCCACCAGTGTCATTGCATTTGTGTTCTTTTTACTAACAACAACAAGAGTCATTGAAATGTGTGCTCTTTTCACAATCCACCTTTGGATCCACCAGTGTCATTGCATGTGTTTTCTTTTTACTAACAACAACTGAGTCATTGAAATGTGTGTTCTTTTCACATACCACATATGGATCCACTAGTGTCATGTAAATGTGTGTTCTCTTCAAAGACCACACATGGATCCACCAGTATCATTGCATGTATGTTCTTTTCACTAACAACAACTGGAGTCATTGCATGTGTGTTCTTTTCACATACCACATATGGATCCACCAGTGTCATTGCATGTGCGCTCTTTTCACAATCCACCTATGGATCCACCAGTGTCATTGCATGTGTGTTCTTTTTACTAACAACAAATGGAGTAATTTCATGACTGTTCTTCTCACATACCACATATGGATCCACCACTGTCATTGCATGTGTGTTCTCTTCACAATCCACACATGGATCCACCAGTGTCATTGCATGTGTGTTCTTTTTACTAACAACAACCAGAGTCATTGAAATGTGCGTTCTTTTCACATACCACCTATGGATCCACCAGTGTCATTACATGTGTGTTCTTTTTAGTAACAACAACCAGAGTCATTGCATGTGTGTTCTTTTCACATACAACAAATGGATCCACAGTGTCATTGAAATGTGTGTTCTCTTGAGACCACACATGGATCCACATATCAGTGCATGTATGTTCTTTTCACTAACAACAACTGGAGTCATTGCATGTGTGTTCTTTTCACATACCACATATGGATCCACCAGTGTCATTGCATGTGTGCTCTCTTCACAATCCACACATGAATCCACCAGTGTCATTGCATGTGTGTTCTTTTCACTAACAACAACCAGAGTCATTGCATGTGTGTTCTCTTCAGAGACCACACGTGGATCCACCAGTGTCATTGCATGTGTGTTGTTTTTACTAACAACAACCAGAGTCATTGAAATGTGTGCTCTTTTCACAATCCACCATTGGATCCACCAGTGTCATTGCATGTGTGTTCTTTTTACTAACAACAACTGAGTCATTGAAATGTGTGTTCTTTTCACATACCACATATGGATCCACTAGTGTCATTGAAATGTGTGTTCTTTTTAGAGACCACACATGGATCCACCAGTGTCATTGCATGTGTTTTCTTTTCACTAACAACAACCAGAGTCATTGCATGTGTGTTCTTTTCACATACCACATATGGATCCACCAGTGTCATTGCATGTGTGTTCTTTTCACATACCACATATGGATCCACAAGTGTCATTGCATGTGTGTTCTTTTCATAATCCACCTATGCATCCACCAGTGTCATTGCATGTATGTTCTTTTCACTAACAACAAATGGAGTCATTGCATGTGTGTTCTTTTCACATACCACATATGGATCCACCAGTGTCATTGCATGTGTGCTCTTTTCACAATCCACCTATGGATCCACCAGTGTCATTGCATGTGTGTTCTTTTCAGAATCCACCTATGGATCCACAAGTGTCATTGCATGTATGTTATTTTCACTAACAACAACTGAGTCATTGAAATGTGTGTTCTTTTCACATACCACATATGGATCCACTAGTGTCATTGAAATGTGTGTTTTTTTAGAGACCACACCTAGATCCACCAGTGTCATTGTATCTGTGTTCGTTTCACTAATAACAACCAGAGTCATTGCATGTGAGTTCTTTTCACATACCACATATGGATCCACCGGTGTCATTGCATGTGTGTTCTTTGCACTAACAACAACAAGAATCATTGCATGTGTGTTCTTTCCACATAACACATATGGATCCACAAGTGTCATTGCATGTGTATTCTTTTCACAATCCACCTATGGATCCACCAGTGTCATTGCATGTATGTTCTTTTCACTAACAACAAATGGATTCATTGCATGTGTGTTCTTTTCACATACCACATATGGATCCACCAGTGTCATTGCATGTGTGCTCTTTTCACAATCCACCTATGGATCCACCAGTGTCATTGCATGCGTGTTCTTTTTACTAACAACAACTGGAGTCATTTCATGACTGTTCTTCTCACATACCACATATGGATCCACCAGTGTCATTGCATGTGTGTTCTCTTCACAATCCACACATGGATCCACCAGTGTCATTGCATGTGTGCTCTTTTTACTAACAACAACCAGAGTCATTGCATGTGTGTCTGTTCAGAGACCACACATGGATCCACCAGTGTCGTTGCATATGTGTTCTTTTTACTAACAACAACCAGAGTCATTGAAATGTGTGCTCTTTTCACAATCCACCTTTGGATCCACCATTGTCATTGCATGTGTGTTCTTTTTACTAACAACAACCTAGTCATTGAAATGTGTGTTCTTTTCACATACCACATATGGATCCACTAGTGTCATTGAAATGTGTGTTCTTTTTAGAGACCACACATGGATCCACCAGTGTCATAGCTTGTGTATTCTTTTTAATAACAACAACCAGAGTCATTGCATGTGTGTTCTTTTCACATACCACATATGGATCCACCAGTGTCATTGCATGTGTGTTCTTTTCACAATCCACCCATGGATCCACCAGTGTCATTGCATGTATGTTCTTTTCACTAACAACAACTGGAGTCATTGCATGTGTGTTCTTTTCACATACCACATATGGATCCACCAGTGTCATTGCATGTGTGCTCTTTTCACAATCTACCTATGGATCCACCAGTGTCATTGCATGTGTGTTCTTTTTACTAACAACAACTGGAGTCATTTCATGACTGTTCTTCTCACATACCACATCTGGATCCACCAGTGTCATTGCATGTGTGTTCTCTTCACAGTCCACACATGGACCCACCAGTGTCATTGCATGTGTGCTCTTTTTACTAACAACAACCAGAGTCATTGCATGTGTGTTCTCTTAAGAGACCACACATGGATCCACCAGTGTCATTGCATTTGTGTTCTTTTTACTAACAACAACCAGAGTCATTGAAATGTGTGCTCTTTTCACAATCCACCTTTGGATCCACCAGTGTCATTGCATGTGTGTTCTTTTTACTAACAACAACTGAGTCATTGAAATATGTGTTCTTTTCACATACCACATATGGATCCACTAGTGTCATTAAAATGTGTGTTCTTTTTAGAGACCACACATGAATCCACCAGTGTCATAACTTGTGTGTTCTTTTCAATAACAACAACTAGAGTCATTGCATGTGTGTTCTTTTCACATACCACATATGGATCCACCAGTCCCATTGCATGTGTGTTCTTTTCACAATCCACCTATGGATCCACAAGTGTCATTGCATGTATGTTATTTTCACTAACAACAACTGGAGTCATTGCATGTGTGTTCTTTTCACATACCACATATGGATCCACCAGTGTGATTGCATGTGTGCTCTTTTCACAATCCACCTATGGATCCACCAGTGTCATTGCATGTGTGTTCTTTTTACTAACAACAACCAGAGTCATTGAAATGTGTGTTCTTTTCACATACCACCTATGGATCCACCAGTGTCATTGCATGTGTGTTCTTTTTAGTAACAACAACCAGAGTCATTGCATGTGTGTTCTTTTCACATACCACATATGGATCCACCAGTGTCATTGAAATGTGTGTTCTCTTCAGAGACCACACATGGATCCACCAGTGTCATTGCATGTGTGCTCTTTTCACAATCCACCTATGAATCCACCAGTGTCATTGCATGTGTGTTCTTTTTACTAAAAACAATTGGAGTCATTTCGTGACTGTTCTTCTCACATACCACATATGGATCCACCAGTGTCATTGCATGTGTGTTCTCTTCACAATCCACACATGGATCCACCAGTTTCATTGCATGTGTGCTCTCTTTACTAACAACAACCAGAGTCATTGCATGTGTGTTCTGTTCAGAGACCACACATGGATCCACCAGTGTCGTTGCATATGTGTTCTTTTTACTAACAACAACCAGAGTCATTGAAATGTGTGCTCTTTTCACAATCCACCTTTGGATCCACCAGTGTCATTGCATGTGTGTTCTTTTTACTAACAACAACCGAGTCATTGAAATGTGTGTTCTTTTCACATACCACATATGGATCCACTAGTGTCATTGAAATGTGTGTTCTTTTTATAGACCACACATGGATCCACCAGTGTCATTGCATGTGTGTTCTCTTCACAATCCACACATGGACCCACCAGTGTCATTGCATGTGTGCTCTTTTTACTAACAACAACCAGAGTCATTGCATGTGTGTTCTCTTAAGAGACCACACATGGATCCACCAGTGTCATTGCATTTGTGTTCTTTTTACTAACAACAACCGGAGTCATTGAAATGTGTGCTCTTTTCACAATCCACCTTTGGATCCACCAGTGTCATTGCATGTGTGTTCTTTTTACTAACAACAACTGAGTCATTGAAATGTGTGTTCTTTTCACATACCACATATGGATCCATGTAAGGATCCCAACCTTTAAATAAGATTGAGTCCCCTGTGTTTACAATGCTAGTCCCTGGATCAATAGCTAGCATCCACAGTTTAGATGTAATATCAAGAGACAAAGGTCATAATATAACTTTATTACCAGGAATAACATAATTTTATTACATCCATACATAGCTCACTAGGCTATTACTTTACATTGCAGCAGAATAACTATAAGCATGGGGTCCTTCATCTTCAAAGTGCCAAAGGCAGATGTTGGTTGTAGAATTTGGAATCCTAATGAATCAATCTTCACTAAAATCAATCAAACCTGCAACATTACAAGTTACAGCCACAAGGGTCAATACATTTGAATTGTATTGGCAAGTGATACTTTGGTAGTATAGTGGAGGCTATCATCTATATGCATTTGGCTAAGTGGAGTTGAGGCTTGCATTGCTCAAAATAGATTTTTCCTTATCATTTTGAAAACACTAAGTTTTATTTGGCAAAAACCACCAAGGCATCTACCAATCAAAGATTGAAGATCCTCTGAAGGCATCTACCAATCAAAGATTGAAGATCCTTGCTTGGCAAAATCATTTTTCCTCAATCAAAGATTTCAAGATCCTTGTACCAAGCCATCTCTCCATCAAAGATTGAAGATTTCAAACAACCCTTGTTCACCCACAAATTTTACTTTAGAAATTGGAGTGATGAGATTCTTGATTGCTTCCATGTCTTGATGCTCAATTTGTCCTTTACCAGGGACATGGCTAAGTACTTAGGTTTTACACTCTGCAGAGGTGGTGCACTTTCCCCACAAGACTTGGTTTCCCAAGACAAGATCTTTCAGAAGCCTTCCCTTAGACCATCATGGACGCGCTCCAACCTGTCAAACACTACCACCCACTGTCCATATTGCTAAGTTCTTGCAACCTATATGATCATGGCAGAGCCCATATTGCCAAGTGGTTGCACTTGAAGCTTCTCAACATTTGACATCTCAAATCTCTTTGTTCCTGGGTGGCCATACACAAGTGAGATACACAAGCCAAGTCCATGGCCTTGTGAACCACTCAACATAAACCAAGCAAGTCCCATTCCACCCAGGTGATTCATTAACTTTAGTTGTTTTATTAAACAAAACACAAGTCCTCAGACTTAGGAATTTTTCCATAGCATGAATATATACCACCCTTGTTTTCTATTAGCTAGGCTAAGCATGATAGTAATAGGAATCTTAACTTTGGAATTTCTACTAAGGTTTCATCTACTAGGATTTCCTATAGCAAGGTCTATACTTAGCAAAATAAAAACCATGCAAGTTTTACTTAGCAAAAACATTAATGCATAGTGAAAATAATGGGACAAAAGATATGAAGCATCACTTGCCTTTTGGTAGAGGGTATAGGTTCACTCCTTGTCCTTGCAACAATCACACTCTTCAAGTCACTACAATTCAATCAAGCAAGGCACAAACAAACTCAATCTACCAATCAAGCAAAACAACCCACATAAAAGACAAAGTCAAAGTAATGCCAAGCTTTGATTTGTTTGAAAAAGTGGTTCCTAGTGGGTCATAGGTTTTGGGATACACCTGATGGTCATTTTGTAAAGTGGCAAAGTCATTTGCAAAAGGTTTCACTTTAGAAACCATTTTCAAAACAAAGAATCATTTTATGTGATGTAGAAATATTTTTACTAAGGTATTAACCTATAGGGTTCACGAATTATGTTTTCAAATCACAAAACTTGGGTTTTGGGGTTAGTGAGTTTAAAACAAAACATTTTCCAAAGGTTTTCTCCAAAATCATTTTTAATAAATAAACCACATTTCTATTTGACTAGAAATGGTTTTTAATCAAAGGATTCCTTATTTTGTTTCACCAAATGAGTTGCTATTGAAAAACTTGGTGTTTGGGTCAGTAGGTTTGGTCTAAACCATTTTCTCCAAAGTTTTTACTCAAAAACATTTTTCATAAACAAAACAATAGTTTTATTTAGTTAGAAATGGACTAAACTAATTAATCCATTCTAAACTTTCCAAATTCATTTTCCAAAACATGGGTTGGTTCCTAGGGTCAGTAAGGTCACAACAAATCAATTTGCAAAGGTTTTAACCCAAAATCATTTTTAAACAATTTTTCTAACCTAAACAAGCAATCAAATGTTTCTGCATAATCAACCAATCTAACAAATACTATTTGCTAAACTAAGGGCAGGGTTGGTTAGGGCTTGTTCTCCTGAATCCAACGACATAAAATTTGTAATTTTTGGACGTGTGGATCCAAAGTTACAAGGGTTTGAAGTTTGCAAATGATTCTGTTTTCAAATTTGTTTTTAAACAGCTCTGGGACACGCGGCACTATTTCATTGGTTGATAACGGTTCGGCCGGATCGTCTCTGTGATGCGTTGGATCTAATTAGATCGCACGGTCCTGATGCATCCATACCTGTTCACTCAAGTCATTCTATCTATGCCATAGGATTGAGATCTAACGGCTCGCACGCGTTTGACCAGAAGTGGGCACGCTGACGGTGGCCAGCGGCGGCGGAGCTGTCGGTCGACGACAGTGCCTATGCTTCAGGAGGTGAGGGAGAAGGAGGGGTTGCTCATCGGGTTCAGGGGGTCGCGGCGATGCTCAACGTACTCGCGGTTGGTCAAGGGGCGCACTGGTTCAGTCGTGATTCCTCGCCGGAGTAGAGGACGGCGACGGACGGCTCTGTCCACGGTCGAAGATGAGGATAGAGGACGCCCTAAGACCAGCAGATTGTACCGTTAGGTTCGCAAGATGGAGGCGAGTATGTGTGCATCACAGGGAGGTGAAGGGGAAGTCTGGTCTCACCGGTGGGGTTCGTCGGAGCGGAGGCAGACGGTGGCGATGGTCGGAGTCGTCGCTGCAGATCGCCCTAAGGCAAGACAGGAGCAAGTTCAGATGCGCAAGAGAAAGGCGATGCTGTGTGCGTGATCTAGGAGGCGCGAGGTGGTCGGTGTTTACCTGGATTGCTTGACGGAGCAAATGGCAGACGGCGGCGCACGCTCGGTGTCGTCGTTGCCGATGCTCAGGGGCGCCCGCGGACGAATGAGCGGTACGGGGAGATGCGCCAGGAGGTGGGGAAGGTGTGAGTTAGGTCGAGGAGGCACGGGGTGGCAGGACACAGCCGGAATTGGTCGGAGACGGTGGTCGGAGCTGTGGCGATACGGGCTCGATTTACGGCAGCCTCGGGGCAGAGAGGGAGTGGCGTGTGAGGGGAAAGGAGGAGGGGACGCTGGCAGTTAAATGGGCGTAATCGCTGCGAGGTTTAAAGCACGGCATTACTGAGAATTGAACGCGGCATTCAAAGGCAGCAACGGCAGCGAGAGGGGGGGCTTGGTCAGTGGCGGGTGAGGAGGATGAACAGGGGAGAGTGGGTCCAGTCGTCAGTGGGAAAGGGTGAGGGAACGGGGTCCACTGGTCATTGAGGTGCGGGTTAACTAATTGGTGCCAAACGTTTTCTTCGGGGGAAAAGAAGCTGGGCTGAACTGGGCTGCTGTTGGGCTAGTTGGGCCAAAAGGTGGGCTGCTCTATTTTTTTCCTGTCCGTTTTCTTTTCCCAATTCTATTTCTATTTTTCTGTTTTAAATTTTCAATCAACAATTAAAACAATCAAACCAATCAAACAGTTTCAAACAAACACTCAGCTTTGTACTTTGAATTTGGTTCTGTTTATCAACATAATCCAAATCCAAAATAAAATAATATTTTTATTAATTTTAGGATCCATTTAATAATTAAATAAAATGGATCTTTAGTTATTTAATAAAATAGGGTTTGATTTAATTAATAAAATTTCCACTTAAATTCTTTAAACTTCCCAATTCCTTTCAGTAGGTTTTTATTTGTTTAGTTGGTTCAAATAATTCATCTTGAATTATTTGGAAAGTATTCTAATATGATTTATTAATCATTTAAGATTGGGTATTTGTTTTAATTCCCAAATTTTTATTTGGAGGTTTTATTTTATTTAAGTTGATTAAACAACTTTTATTCCACTTGGGTGAATTCCAAATATCATTTTCTCATGTGTTCTTATTTAGAGATTTGTCCTTATTAAGATAGGGATAGAATGGTTATTGCCATTTTATTTTATTCGGAATATTCTTTATCCTTTTATTTTATTTGGATTGGGATTATAATCATTCCATTTACTTAATGGATTAGGCCAAGATTTGATTTGGTCTTTAAATATTCTTTATTTAATATTTTTATCTTTGTCTTATAAAATCCATATCTTTTTATTTATAGATCCAAACTTGGTGATTCCAATTTGTGAAATCTTATTTATTATTTGTTTAACCTTTTAAATCCTTTTAGGATCTATTGTTCACCACTTGGTATGTATTTTAGATGAGGGCTTTAATGGCTTTGGAAATTCAATTTCCTTATCTTATTATATTCATAAAATTTTGTTTATGGTTCCAATTTAAGTGAAACCAATTTCTCTGGTCTTATATTATTTCTATTTGTCTTTCTTGATCATTTGTGAATGTTTGTTGATCAATTTTTCATATGGATCAAATCCATAGGCTTGGGGATAACTTGGAAAATGATTTTTATTCCAATAGGGTTTCAGGATTTGGATTTATTTTCCAAGTGTTCAAATTTCCAGATACATTCATTGAGGAATGCATTTCTCTTGATTTGGATTTGTTGAATTCAAACTTTAATCAAAGTTTGTTCAAGATGGGATTTTATGTTTCCTTTTAGAAACCAAAGTTTCTTTTCACCCTGATTTTCAACAAAATTTATTTTGTTTATTTTATTTTTCACATTACAAGATTTGGAAAATCTTGGGATGTGACAGGCTATCACCCTTAAAATAAATCTCGTCCCGAGATTTGGGGAGGCTAGGGTTACAAGCAGGTTCAAAACAACTAGCGTACCACCACCCTTAAAAATTTTCCAACTAAACTAGATGTTGGCCTTCTTGGGGTCTTGGGGAAACTTCTCTGGGCAAACATTTGCATTGAGTCCTTTGTTTCCACACTCGAGACAGGTGACAAGGCTGAGATCCTTCATAGGCTTGTTTATCTTGTTCTTCATCTTTTCTGGACAGTTGCTTGCATAGTGTCCTGGGTTCTTGCAATTGAAACAGTGGATATCTTGGAGTTCTTTACGTTGCTCTTGTGGACAAGTTGCTACATAATGGCCTGGTTCTTTGCAGTTGTTGCACACCACTTGGTCAATCCTTTTATTCTTCATGTTCTCTGGGCATCCACTGGGGTAGTGTCCCATTTCCTTACATTTACGACATTGAACAAGGCTCATGTCCTGTCTTGGTTTCTTGGGTTTCTTTGATCCTTTGAATTGGGTTGTCTTGTTTGGAGGTATAAGTGGTCCTTTTCCTTTGCCATCAACATTCTTGGCATACTTGGATCCTTCTTGTTTCCTTTGTTCAACAATGGCATAGATGGGGCATTGGATAGGGACATGATTATTTCCTTCACATAGGAAACAGGTAACTTGAGATGTGGGGCATTGTCCAACAGGATGTTTCTCTTCACAGTTAGGGCATTGGTCTTCATGCTCCTTGGAAGTATGATCCTTGTCTCCACAAATAATGCAAGCTGGGGCTCCATCTAGAATAACATTCTTGTCACTCTTGTTGTCATAGACTCTTTTGGGATAGTTTTCTTCCATGCTGATCATTGGATTAGCCACCTTAAGCATCAGTTGGGATTGTTCTTCCAAAAACCTTTGCAGTGCTGGATCTTTATCACTAGTGCTGGCTATGAACTGAGCTGTTAGTTGGTTCAGCTGGTATTGGGTTGCTATGAGTTCTCTCATGCTGTCAACTTGATTGTTGTTGGTGTCTTCAACTTTGATTTTGGAGTCCTTTGGAGTAGTCATCTATTTGGGTTGGATTGGGATTAGAGTAGGCAAAAGATTTCTAAGGGAATAATTCTATTCACACACATCACAATTCACACAAGCAATGTGCAAGCAATCACAAACAAACACTCCATTCAAACAACAAGTTTCAAGCACATACCTAGGCAACAAAAATATTTTTGTTACACCACATAAGTTGGTGGGTTTGACTTAACTAAATATGGTGGTCCATCTATATGGTTCACTTGTGATCTTTCCTTCCTTCTTGGTTGATTCTTCTTGCATGAGGTCATGGTTTCCTTAAGAATTCTTGTGTCTTGGTCACAAAACTTCAAAGGTGATCATGGTTCCTTCTAAGTTGTTTTTCCTTAGTCTTCAAGTCTTGAGTAACATTTCTGGTCTCACTTGTATTCTTTAGTGATACCCAAGTTGGAAGTCCTTGGTGTACATGCTGAAGATGTTGAAGTCATTAGAGTTGAAGATGTTGAAGAAGTCCTTTGCACATGGTGAAGTATTTGGTCATGGGGTAGGATTTTCCATTAAGTCTGAAATAGAAGAGATGTAGAGTTGAAACCAAAATGGTTGAGGAAAGAGTTTACAAAATTGTTTTGTAAATAAATTTTGGAACAAAATACAACTCCTATTTTTCTAAGGGTTTTTGTCCAATCCTAGGGTTTACAAATCCTACAGGCAACACAATGCTCTGATACCATGTAAGGATCCCAACCTTTAAATAAGATTTAGTCCCCTGTGTTTACAATGCTAGTCCCTGGATCAATAGCTAGCATCCATAGTTTAGATGTAATATCAAGAGACAAAGGTCATAATATAACTTTATTACCAGGAATAACATAATTTTATTACATCCATACATAGCTCACTAGGCTATTACTTTACATTGCAGCAGAATAACTATAAGCATGGGGTCCTTCATCTTCAAAGTGCCACAGGCAGATGTTGGTTGTAGACTTTGGAATCCTAATCAATCAATCTTCACTAAAATCAATCAAACTTGCAACATTACAAGTTACAGCCACAAGGGTCAATACATTTGAATTGTATTGGCAAGTGATACTTTGGTAGTATAGTGGAGGCTATCATCTATATGCATTTGGCTAAGTGGAGTTGAGGCTTGCATTGCTCAAAATAGATTTTTCCTTATCATTTTGAAAACACTAAGTTTTATTTGGCAAAAACCACCAAGGCATCTACCAACCAAAGATTGAAGATCCTCTCAAGGCATCTACCAATCAAAGATTGAAGATCCTTGCTTGGCAAAATCATTTTTCCTCAATCAAAGATTTCAAGATCCTTGTACCAAGCCATCTCTCCATCAAAGATTGAAGATTTCAAACAACCCTTGTTCACCCACAAATTTTACTTTAGAAATTGGAGTGATGAGATTCTTGATTGCTTCCATGTCTTGATGCTCAATTTGTCCTTTACCAGGGACATGGCTAAGTACTTAGATTTTACACTCTGCAGAGGTGGTGCACTTTCCCCACAAGACTTGGTTTCCCAAGACAAGATCTTTCAGAAGCCTTCCCTTAGACCATCATGGACGCGCTCCAACCTATCAAACACTACCACCCACTGTCCATATGGCTAAGTTCTTGCAACCTATATGATCATGGCAGAGCCCATATTGCCAAGTGGTTGCACTTGAAGCTTCTCAACATTTGACATCTCAAATCTCTTTGTTCCTGGGTGGCCATCCACAAGTGAGATACACAAGCCAAGTCCATGGCCTTGTGAACCACTCAACATAAACCAAGCAAGTCCCATTCCACCCAGGTGATTCATTAACTTTAGTTGTTTTATTAAACAAAACACAAGTCCTCGGACTTAGGAATTTTTCCATAGCATGAATATATACCACCCTTGTTTTCTATTAGCTAGGCTAAGCATGATAGTAATAGGAATCTTAACTTTGGAATTTCTACTAAGGTTTCATCTACTAGGATTTCCTATAGCAAGGTCTATACTTAGCAAAATAAAAACCATGCAAGTTTTACTTAGCAAAAACATTAATGCATAGTGAAAATAATGGGACAAAAGATATGAAGCATCACTTGCCTTTTGGTAGAGGGTATAGGTTCACTCCTTGTCCTTGCAACAATCACACTCTTCAAGTCAATACAATTCAATCAAGCAAGGCACAAACAAACTCAATCTACCAATCAAGCAAAACAACCCACATAAAAGACAAAGTCAAAGTAATGCATGCAAGCATGCCAAGCTTTGATTTGTTTGAAAAATTGGTTCCTAGTGGGTCATAGGTATTGGGATACACCTAATGGTCATTTTGTAAAGTGGCAAAGTCATTTGCAAAAGGTTTCACTTTAGAAACCATTTTCAAAACAAAGAATCATTTTATGTGGTGTAGAAATATTTTTACAAAGGTATTAACCTATAGGGTTCACCAAGTATGTTTTCAAATCACAAAACTTGGGTTTTGGGGTTAGTGAGTTTAAAACAAAACATTTTCCAAAGGTTTTCTCCAAAATCATTTTTAATAAATAAACCACATTTCTATTTGACTAGAAATGGTTTTTTAATCAAAGGATTCCTTATTTTGTTTCACCAAATGAGTTGCTATTGCAAACCTTGGTGTTTGGGTCAGTAGGTTTGGTCTAAACCATTTTCTCCAAAGTTTTTACTCAAAAACATTTTTCATAAACAAAACAATAGTTTTATTTAGTTAGAAATGGACTAAACTAATTAATCCATTCTAAACTTTCCAAATTCATTTTCCAAAACATGGGTTGGTTCCTAGGGTTAGTAAGGTCATAACAAATCAATTTGCAAAGGTTTTAACCCAAAAATCAATTTTAAACAATTTTTCTAACCTAAACAAGCAATCAAATGTTTCTGCATAATCAACCAATCTAACAAATACTATTTGCTAAACTAAGGGCAGGGTTGGTTAGGGCTTGTTCTCCTGAATCCAACGACATAAAATTTGTAATTTTTGGACGTGTGGATCCAAAGTTACAAGGGTTTGAAGTTTGCAAATGATTCTGTTTTCAAATCTGTTTTTAAACAGCTCTGGGACACGCGGCACTATTTCATTGGTTGATAACGGTTCGGCCGGATCGTCTCTGTGACGCGTTGGATCTAATTAGATCGCACGGTCCTGATGCATCCATACCTGTTCACTCAAGTCATTCTATCTATGCCATAGGATTGAGATCTAACGGCTCGCACGCGTTTGACCAGAAGTGGGCGGCGCTGACGGTGGCTAGCGGCGGCGGAGCTGTCGGTCGACGACGGTGCCTATGCTTCAGGAGGTGAGGGAGAAGGAGGGGTTGCTCACCGGGTTCAGGGGGTCGTGGCGATGCTCAACGTACTCGCGGTTGGTCAAGGGGCGCACTGGTTCAGTCGTGATTCCTCGCCGGAGTAGAGGACGGCGACGGACGGCTCTGTCCACGGTCCAAGATGAGGATAGAGGACGCCCTAAGACCAGCAGATTGTACCGTTAGGTTCGCAAGATGGAGGCGAGTATGTGTGCATCACAGGGAGGTGAAGGGGAAGTCTGGTCTCAACGGTGGGGTTCGTCGGAGCGAAGGCAAACGATGGCGACGGTCGGAGTCGTCGCTGCAGATCGCTCTAAGGCAAGACAGGAGAAAGTTCAGATGCGCAAGAGCAAGGCGATGCTGTGTGCGTGATCTAGGAGGCGCGAGGTGGTCGGTGTTTACCTGGATTGCTTGACGGAGCAAATGGCAGACGGCCAAGACGCTTCGGTGTCGTCGTCGACCGATATCGAAGCGCCCGGACGAATGAGCTGCAGGAGATGCGCCAGAGGGGGAAGGTGTGAGTTAGGTCGAGGCAGGGTGGTGACACACCGGAATTGGTGAGACGGTGGTGGTGAGCTGTGGCGTCGGGCTCGATTTACGGCAGCCTCGGGGCAGAGAGGGAGTGGCGTGTGAGGGGAAAGGAGGAGGGGACGCTGGCAGTTAAATGGGCGTAATCGCTGCGAGGTTTAAAGCACGACATTACTGAGAATTGAACGCGGCATTCAAAGGCAGCAACGGCAGCGAGAGGGCTGGCTTGGCGGGTGAGGAGGATGAACAGGGGAGAGTGGGTCCAGTCGTCAGTGGGAAAGGGTGAGGGAACGGGGTCCACTGGTCATTGAGGTGCGGGTTAACTAATTGGTGCCAAACGTTTTCTTCGGGGGAAAAGAAGCTGGGCTGAACTGGGCTGCTGTTGGGCTAGTTGGGCCAAAAGGTGGGCTGCTCTATTTTTTTCCTGTCTGTTTTCTTTTTCCAATTCTATTTCTATTTTTCTGTTTTAAATTTTCAATCAACAATTAAAACAATCAAACCAATCAAACAGTTTCAAACAAACACTCAGCTTTGTACTTTGAATTTGGTTCTGTTTATCAACATAATCCAAATCCAAAATAAAATAATATTTTTATTAATTTTAGGATCCATTCAATAATCAAATAAAATGGATCTTTAGTTATTTAATAAAATAGGGTTTGATTTAATTAATAAAATTTCCACTTAAATTCTTTAAACTTCCCAATTCCTTTCAGTAGGTTTTTATTTGTTTAGTTGGTTCAAATAATTCATCTTGAATTATTTGGAAAGTATTCTAATATGATTTATTAATCATTTAAGATTGGGTATTTGTTTTAATTCCCAAATTTTTATTTGGAGGTTTTATTTTATTTAAGTTGATTAAACAACTTTTATTCCACTTGGGTGAATTCCAAATATCATTTTCTCATGTGTTCTTATTTAGAGATTTGTCCTTATTAAGATAGGGATAGAATGGTTATTGCCATTTTATTTTATTCGGAATATTCTTTATCCTTTTATTTTATTTGGATTGGGATTATAATCACTCCATTTACTTAATGGATTAGGCCAAGATTTGATTTGGTCTTTAAATATTCTTTATTTAATATTTTTATCTTTGTCTTATAAAATCCATATCTTTTTATTTATAGATCCAAACTTGGTGATTCCAATTTGTGAAATCTTATTTATTATTTGTTTAACCTTTTGAATCCTTTTAGGATCTATTGTTCACCACTTGGTATGGGTTTTAGATGAGGGCTTTAATGGCTTTGGAAATTCAATTTCCTTATCTTATTATATTCATAAAATTTTGTTTATGGTTCCAATTTAAGTGAAACCAATTTCTCTGGTCTTATATTATTTCTATTTGTCTTTCTTGATCATTTGTGAATGTTTGTTGATCAATTTTTCATATGGATCAAATCCATAGGCTTGGGGATAACTTGGAAAATGATTTTTATTCCAATAGGGTTTTAGGATTTGGATTTATTTTCCAAGTGTTCAAATTTCCAGATACATTCATTGAGGAATGCATTTCTCTTGATTTGGATTTGTTGAATTCAAACTTTAATCAAAGTTTTTTCAAGATGGGATTTTAAGTTTCCTTTTAGAAACCAAAGTTTCTTTTCACCCTGATTTTCAACAAAATTTATATTGTTTATTTTATTTTTCACATTACAAGATTTGGAAAATCTTGGGATGTGACAATCCACTAGTGTCATTGAAATGTGTGTTCTTTTTAGAGACCACACATGAATCCACCAGTGTCATAGCTTTTGTGTTCTTTTCAATAACAACAACTAGAGTCATTGCATGTGTGTTCTTTTCACATACCACATATGGATCCACCAGTGTCATTGCATGTGTGTTCTTTTCAGAATCCACCTATGGATCCACAAGTGTCATTGCATGTATGTTATTTTCACTAACAACAACTGGAGTCATTGCATGTGTGTTCTTTTCACATACCACATATGGATCCACCAGTGTGATTGCATGTGTGCTCTTTTCACAATCCACCTATGGATCCACCAGTGTCATTGCATGTGTGCTTTTTACTAACAACAACCAGAGTCATTGAAATGTGTGTTCTTTTCACATACCAACTATGGATCCACCAGTGTCATTGCATGTGTGTTCTTTTTAGTAACAACAACCAGAGTCATTGCATGTGTGTTCTTTTCACATACCACATATGGATCCACCAGTGTCATTGAAATGTGTGTTCTCTTCAGAGACCACACATGGATCCACCAGTGTCATTGCATGTATGTTCTTTTCACTAACAACAACTGGAGTGATTGCATGTGTGTTCTTTTCACATACCACATATGGATCCACTAGTGTCATTGCATGTGTGCTCTTTTCACAATCCACCTATGGATCCACCAGTGTCATTGCATGTGCGTTCTTTTTACTAACATCAACTGCAGTCATTTCATGACTGTTCTTCTCACATACCACATATGGATCCACCAGTGTCATTGCATGTGTGTTCTCTTCACAATCCACACATGGATCCACCAGTGTCATTGCATGTGTGCTCTTTTTACTAACAACAACCAGAGTCATTGCATGTGTGTTCTGTTTAGAGACCACACATGGATCCACCAGTGTCATTGCATATGTGTTCTTTTTACTAACAACAACCAGAGTCATTGCAATGTGTGCTCCTTTCACAATCCACCTTTGGATCCACCAGTGTCATTGCATGTGTGTTCTTTTTACTAACAACAACCGAGTCATTGAAATGTGTGTTCTTTTCACATACCACATATGGATCCACTAGTGTCATTGAAATGTTTGTTCTTTTTAGAGACCACACATGAATCCACCAGTGTCATAGCTTGTGTGTTCTTTTCAATAACAACAACTAGAGTCATTGCATGTGTGTTCTCTTCACATACCACATATGGATCCACCAGTGTCATTGCATGTGTGTTCTTTTCACAATCCACCTATGGATCCACAAATGTCATTGCATGTATATTATTTTCACTAACAACAACTGGAGTCATTGCATGTGTGTTCTTTTCACATACCACATATGGATCCACCATTGTCATTGCATGTGTGGTCTTTTCACAATCCACCTATGGATCCACCAGTGTCATTGCATGTGTGTTCTTTTACTAACAACAACCAGAGTCATTGAAATATGTGTTCTTTTCACATACCACCTGTGGATCCACCAGTGTCATTGCATGTGTGTTATTTTTAGTAACAACAACCAGAGTCATTGCATGTGTGTTCTTTTCACATACCACATATGGATCCACCAGTGTCATTGAAATGTGTGTTCTCTTCGGAGACCACACATGGATCCACCAGTGTCATTGCATATATGTTCTTTTCACTAACAACAACTGGATTCATTGCATGTGTGTTCTTTTCACATACCACATATGGATCCACCAGTGTCATTGCATGTGTGCTCTTTTCACAATCCACCTATGGATCCACCAGTGTCATTGCATGTGTGTTCTTTTTACTAACAACAACTACAGTCATTTCATGACTGTTCTTCTCACATACCACATATGGATCCACCAGTGTCATTGCATGTGTGTTCTCTTCACAATCCACACATGGATCCACCAGTGTCATTGCATGTGTGCTCTTTTTACTAACAACAACCAGAGTCATTGCATGTGTGTTCTCTTCAGAGACCACACATGGATCCACCAGTGTCATTGCATGTGTGTTCTTTTTACTAACAACAACCAGAGTCATTGAAATGTGTGCTCTTCATACAATCCACCATTGGATCCACCGGTGTCATTGCATGTATGTTCTTTTCACTAACAACAACTGAGTCATTGAAATGTGTGTTCTTTTCACATACCACATATGGATCCACTAGTGTCATTGAAATGTGTGTTCTTTTTAGAGACCACACATGGATCCACCAGTATCATTGCATGTGTTTTCTTTTCACTAACAACAACCAGAGTCATTACCTGTGTGTTCTTTTCACATACCACATATGGATCCACCTGTGTCATTGCATGTGTGTTCTTTTCACTAACAACAACCAGAGTCATTGCATGTGTGTTCTTTTCACATACCACATATGGATCCACAAGTGTCATTGCATGTGTGTTCTTTTCACAATCCACCTATGGATCCACCAGTGTCATTGCATGTATGTTCTTTTTAGTAACAACAACCAGAGTCATTGCATGTGTGTTCTTTTCACATACCACATATGGATCCACCAGTGTCATTGAAATGTGCGTTCTCTTCAGAGACCACACATGGATCCACCAGTGTCATTGCATGTATGTTCTTTTCACTAACAACAACTGGAGTCATTGCATGTGTGTTCTTTTCACATACCACATATGGATCCGCCAGTGTCATTGAAATATGTGTTCTTTTCACATACCACCTATGGATCCACCAGTGTCATTGCATGTGTGTTCATTTTAGTAACAACAACCAGAGTCATTGCATGTGTGTTCTTTTCACATACCACATATGGATCCACCAGTGTCATTGAAATGTGTGTTCTCTTCAGAGACCACACATGGATCCACCAGTGTCATTGCATGTATGTTCTTTTCACTAACAACAACTGGAGTCATTGCATGTGTGTTCTTTTCACATACCACATATGGATCCACCAGTGTCATTGCATGTCTGCTCTTTTGACAATCCACCTATGGATCCACCAGTGTCATTGCATGTGTGTTCTTTTTACTAATAACAACTGCAGTCATTTCATGACTGTTCTTCTCACATACCACATATGGATCCACCAGTGTCATTGCATGTGTGTTCTCTTCACAATCCACACATGGATCCACCAGTGTCATTGCATGTGTGCTCTTTTTACTAACAACAACCAGAGTCATTGCATGTGTGTTCCCTTCAGAGACCACACATGGATCCACCAGTGTCATTGCATGTGTGTTCTTTTTACTAACAACAACCAGAGTCATTGAAACGTGTGCTCTTCATACAATCCACCATTGGATCCACCGGTGTCATTGCATGTGTGTTCTTTTTACTAACAACAACTGAGTCATTGAAATGTGTGTTCTTTTCACATACCACATATGGATCCACTAGTGTCATTGAAATGTGTGTTCTTTTTAGAGACCACACATGGATCCACCAGTATCATTGCATGTGTTTTCTTTTCACTAACAACAACTAGAGGCATTGCCTGTGTGTTCTTTTCACATACCACATATGGATCCACCAGTGTCATTGCATGTGTGTTCTTTTCACTAACAACAACCAGAGTCATTGCATGTGTGTTCTTTTCACATACCACATATGGATCCACAAGTGTCATTGCATGTGTGTTCTTTTCACAATCCACCTATGGATCCACCAGTGTCATTGCATGTATGTTCTTTTTAGTAACAACAATCAGAGTCATTGCATGTGTGTTCTTTTCACATACCACATATGGATCCACCAGTGTCATTGAAATGTGTGTTCTCTTCAGAGACCACACATGGATCCTGATGTCATTGAATGTATGTTCTTTTCACTAACAACAACTGGAGTCATTGCATGTGTGTTCTTTTCACATACCACATATGGATCCACCAGTGTCATTGCATGTGTGCTCTTTTCACAATCCACCTATGGATCCACCAGTGTCATTGCATGTGTGTTCTTTTTAGTAACAACAACCAGAGTCATTGCATGTGTGTTCTTTTCACATACCACATATGGATCCACCAGTGTCATTGAAATGTGTGTTCTCGTCAGACCACACATGGATCCACCAGTCATTGCATGTATGTTCTTTTCACTAACAACAACTGGAGTCATTGCATGTGTTCTTTTCACATACCACATATGGATCCACCAGTGTCATTGCATGTGTGCTCTTTTCACAATCCACCTATGGATCCACCAGTGTCATTGCATGTGTGTTCTTTTTACTAACAACAACTGCAGTCATTTCATGACTGTTCTTCTCACATACCACATATGGATCCACCAGTGTCATTGCATGTGTGTTCTCTTCACAATCCACACATGGATCCACCAGTGTCATTGCATGTGTGCTCTTTTTATTAACAACAACCAGAGTCATTGCATGTGTGTTCTCTTCAGAGACCACACATGGATCCACCAGTGTCATTGCATGTGTGTTCTTTTTACTAACGACAACCAGAGTCATTGAAATGTGTGCTCTTCATACAATCCACCATTGGATCCACCGGTGTCATTGCATGTGTGTTCTTTTTACTAACAACAACAGAGTCATTGAAATGTGTGTTCTTTTTAGAGACCACACATGGATCCACCAGTATCATTGCATGTGTTTTCTTTTCACTAACAACAACCAGAGTCATTGCATGTGTGTTCTTTTCACATAGCACATATGGATCCACCAGTGTCATTGCATGTGTGTTCTTTTCACTAACAACAACCAGAGTCATTGCATGTGTGTTCTTTTCACATACCACATATGGATCCACAAGTGTCATTGCATGTGTGTTCTTTTCACAATCCACCTATGGATCCACCAGTGTCATTGCATGTATGTTCTTTTCATTAAAAACAAATGGAGTCATTGCATGTGTGTTCTTTTCACATACCACATATGGATCCACCAGTGTCATTGCATGTGTGCTCTTTTCACAATCCACCTATGGATCCACCAGTGTCATTGCATGTGTGTTCTTTTTACTAACAACTGGAGTCATTTCATGACTGTTCTTCTCACATACCACATATGGATCCACCAGTGTCATTGCATGTGTGTTCTCTTCACAATCCACACATGGATCCACCAGTGTCATTGCATGTATGATCTTTTTACTAACAACAACGAGTCATTACATGTGTGTTCATTCAGAGACCACTCTTTGATCCAACAGTGTCATTGCATATGTGTTCGTTTTACTAACAACAACCAGAGTCATTGAAATGTGTGCTCTTTTCACAATCCACCTTTGGATCCACCAGTGTCACTGCATGTGTGTTCTTTTTACTAACAACAACCGAGTCATTGAAATGTGTGTTCTTTTCGCATACCACATATGGATCCACTAGTGTCATTGAAATGTGTGTTCTTTTTAGAGACCACACATGGATCCACCAGTGTCATAGCTTGTGTGTTCTTTTCAATAAAACAACCAGTCATTGCATGTGTGTTCTTTTCACATACCACATATGGATCCACCAGTGTCATTGCATGTGTGTTCTTTTCACAATCCACCCATGGATCCACAAGTGTCATTGCATGTATGTTCTTTTCACTAACAACAACTGGAGTCATTGCATGTGTGTTCTTTTCACATACCACATATGGATCCACCAGTGTCATCGCATGTGTGCTCTTTTCACAATCCACCTATGGATCCACCAGTGTCATTGCATGTGTGTTCTCTTCACAATCCACACATGGACCCACTAGTGTCATTGCATGTGTGCTCTTTTTACTCACAACAACCAGAGTCATTGCATGTGTGTTCTCTTAAGACACCACACATGGATCCACCAGTGTCATTGCATATGTGTTCTTTTTACTAACAACAACCAGAGTCATTGCATGTGTGTTCTCATCAGAGACCACACATGGATCCACCAGTGTCATTGCATGTGTGTTCTTTTTACTAACGACAACCAGAGTCATTGAAATGTGTGCTCTTCATACAATCCACCATTGGATCCACCGGTGTCATTGCATGTGTGTTCTTTTTACTAACAACAACTGAGTCATTGAAATGTGTGTTCTTTTTAGAGACTACACATGGATCCACCAGTATCATTGCATGTGTTTTCTTTTCACTAACAACAACCAGAGTCATTGCATGTGTGTTCTTTTCACATACCACATATGGATCCACCAGTGTCATTGCATGTGTGTTCTTTTCACTAACAACAACCAGAGTCATTGCATGTGTGTTCTTTTCACATACCACATATGGATCCACAAGTGTCATTGCATGTGTGCTCTTTTCACAATCCACCTATGGATCCACCAGTGTCATTGCATGTGTGTTCTTTTTACTAACAACAACCAGAGTCATTGAAACGTGTGCTCTTCATACAATCCACCATTGGATCCACCGATGTCATTGCATGTGTGTTCTTTTTACTAACAACAACTGAGTCATTGAAATGTGTGTTCTTTTCACATACCACATATGGATCCACTAGTGTCATTGAAATGTGTGTTCTTTTTAGAGACCACACATGGATCCACCAGTATCATTGCATGTGTTTTCTTTTCACTAACAACAACTAGAGGCATTGCCTGTGTGTTCTTTTCACATACCACATATGGATCCACCAGTGTCATTGCATGTGTGTTCTTTTCACTAACAACAACCAGAGTCATTGCATGTGTGTTCTTTTCACATACCACATATGGATCCACAAGTGTCATTGCATGTGTGTTCTTTTCACAATCCACCTATGGATCCACCAGTGTCATTGCATGTATGTTCTTTTTAGTAACAACAATCAGAGTCATTGCATGTGTGTTCTTTTCACATACCACATATGGATCCACCAGTGTCAATGAAATGTGTGTTCTCTTCAGAGACCACACATGGATCCACCAGTGTCATTGCATGGATGTTCTTTTCACTAACAACAACTGTAGTCATTGCATGTGTGTTCTTTTCACATACCACATATGGATCCACCAGTGTCATTGCATGTGTGCTCTTTTCACAATCCACCTATGGATCCACCAGTGTCATTGCATGTGTGTTCTTTTTAGTAACAACAACCAGAGTCATTGCATGTGTGTTCTTTTCACATACCACATATGGATCCACCAGTGTCATTGAAATGTGTGTTCTCTTCAGAGACCACACATGGATCCACCAGTGTCATTGCATGTATGTTCTTTTCACTAACAACAACTGGAGTCATTGCATGTGTGTTCTTTTCACATACCACATATGGATCCACCAGTGTCATTGCATGTGTGCTCTTTTCACAATCCACCTATGGATCCACCAGTGTCATTGCATGTGTGTTCTTTTTACTAACACCAACTGCAGTCATTTCATGACTGTTCTTCTCACATACCACATATGGATCCACCAGTGTCATTGCATGTGTGTTCTGTTCACAATCCACAAATGGATCCACCAGTGTCATTGCATGTGTGTTCTTTTGAGAGACCACACATGGATCCACCAAATGTCATTGCATGTGTGTTCTTTTTACTAACGACAACCAGAGTCATTGAAATGTGTGCTCTTCATACAATCCACCATTGGATCCACCGGTGTCATTGCATGTGTGTTCTTTTTACTAACAACAACTGAGTCAATGAAATGAGTCTTCGTGTTAGAGACCACACATGGATCCACCAGTATCATTGCATGTGTTTTCTTTTCACTAACAACAACCAGAGTCATTGCATGTGTGTTCTTTTCACATACCACATATGGATCCACCAGTGTCATTGCATGTGTGTTCTTTTCACTAACAACAACCAGAGTCATTGCATGTGTGTTCTTTTCACATACCACATATGGATCCACAAGTGTCATTGCATGTGTGTTCTTTTCACAATCCACCTATGGATCCACCAGTGTCATTGCATGTATGTTCTTTTCATTAAAAACAAATGGAGTCATTGCATGTGTGTTCTTTTCACATACCACATATGGATCCACCAGTGTCATTGCATGTGTGCTCTTTTCACAATCCACCTATGGATCCACCAGTGTCATTGCATGTGTGTTCTTTTTACTAACAACTGGAGTCATTTCATGACTGTTCTTCTCACATACCACATATGGATCCACCAGTGTCATTGCATGTGTGTTCTCTTCACAATCCACACATGGATCCACCAGTGTCATTGCATGTGTTCTCTTTTTACTAACAACAACCAGAGTCATTACATGTGTGTTCTGTTCAGAGACCACACATGGATCCACCAGTGTCATTGCATATGTGTTCGTTTTACTAACAACAACCAGAGTCATTGAAATGTGTGCTCTTTTCACAATCCACCTTTGGATCCACCAGTGTCACTGCATGTGTGTTCTTTTTACTAACAACAACCGAGTCATTGAAATGTGTTCTTTTTCGCATACCACATATGGATCCACTAGTGTCATTGAAATGTGTGTTCTTTTAGAGACCACACATGGATCCACCAAATGTCATATCTTGTGTGTTCTTTTCAATAAAAACAACCAGAGTCATTGCATGTGTGTTCTTTTCACATACCACATATGGATCCACCAGTGTCATTGCATGTGTGTTCTTTTCACAATCCACCCATGGATCCACAAGTGTCATTGCATGTATGTTCTTTTCACTAACAACAACTGGAGTCATTGCATGTGTGTTCTTTTCACATACCACATATGGATCCACCAGTGTCATCGCATGTGTGCTCTTTTCACAATCCACCTATGGATCCACCAGTGTCATTGCATGTGTGTTCTCTTCACAATCCACACATGGACCCACTAGTGTCATTGCATGTGTGCTCTTTTTACTCACAACAACCAGAGTCATTGCATGTGTGTTCTCTTAAGACACCACACATGGATCCACCAGTGTCATTGCATATGTGTTCTTTTTACTAACAACAACCAGAGTCATTGCATGTGTGTTCTCATCAGAGACCACACATGGATCCACCAGTGTCATTGCATGTGTGTTCTTTTTACTAACGACAACCAGAGTCATTGAAATGTGTGCTCTTCATACAATCCACCATTGGATCCACCGGTGTCATTGCATGTGTGTTCTTTTTACTAACAACAACTGAGTCATTGAAATGTGTGTTCTTTTTAGAGACCACACATGGATCCACCAGTATCATTGCATGTGTTTTCTTTTCACTAACAACAACCAGAGTCATTGCATGTGTGTTCTTTTCACATACCACATATGGATCCACCAGTGTCATTGCATGTGTGTTCTTTTCACTAACAACAACCAGAGTCATTGCATGTGTGTTCTTTTCACATACCACATATGGATCCACAAGTGTCATTGCATGTGTGTTCTTTTCACAATCCACCTATGGATCCACCAGTGTCATTGCATGTATGTTCTTTTCATTAAAAACAAATGGAGTCATTGCATGTGTGTTCTTTTCACATACCACATATGGATCCACCAGTGTCATTGCATGTGTGCTCTTTTCACAATCCACCTATGGATCCACCAGTGTCATTGCATGTGTGTTCTTTTTACTAACAACAACTGGAGTCATTTCATGACTGTTCTTCTCACATACCACATATGGATCCACCAGTGTCATTGCATGTGTGTTCTCTTCACAATCCACACATGGATCCACCAGTGTCATTGCATGTGTGCTCTTTTTACTAACAACAACCAGAGTCATTACATGTGTGTTCTGTTCAGAGACCACACATGGATCCACCAGTGTCATTGCATATGTGTTCGTTTTACTAACAACAACCAGAGTCATTGAAATGTGTGCTCTTTTCACAATCCACCTTTGGATCCACCAGTGTCACTGCATGTGTGTTCTTTTTACTAACAACAACCGAGTCATTGAAATGTGTGTTCTTTTCGCATACCACATATGGATCCACTAGTGTCATTGAAATGTGTGTTCTTTTTAGAGACCACACATGGATCCACCAGTGTCATAGCTTGTGTGTTCTTTTCAATAAAAACAACCAGAGTCATTGCATGTGTGTTCTTTTCACATACCACATATGGATCCACCAGTGTCATTGCATGTGTGTTCTTTTCACAATCCACCCATGGATCCACAAGTGTCATTGCATGTATGTTCTTTTCACTAACAACAACTGGAGTCATTGCATGTGTGTTCTTTTCACATACCACATATGGATCCACCAGTGTCATCGCATGTGTGCTCTTTTCACAATCCACCTATGGATCCACCAGTGTCATTGCATGTGTGTTCTCTTCACAATCCACACATGGACCCACTAGTGTCATTGCATGTGTGCTCTTTTTACTCACAACAACCAGAGTCATTGCATGTGTGTTCTCTTAAGACACCACACATGGATCCACCAGTGTCATTGCATATGTGTTCTTTTTACTAACAACAACCAGAGTCATTGATATGTGTGCTCTTTTCACAATCCACCTTTGGATCCACCAGTGTCATTTCATGTGTGTTCTTTTTACTAACAACAACAGAGTCATTGAAATGTGTGTTCTTTTCACATACCACATATGGATCCACTAGTGTCATTGAAATGTGTGTTCTTTTTAGAGACCACACATGAATCCACCAGTGTCATAGCTTGTGTGTTCTTTTCAATAACAACAACTAGAGTCATTGCATGTGTGTTCTTTTCACATACCACATATGGATCCACCTGTGTCATTGCATGTGTGTTCTTTTCACAATCCACCTATGGATCCACAAGTGTCATTGCATGTATGTTATTTTCACTAACAACAACTAGAGTCATTACATGTGTGTTCTTTTCACATAACACATATGGATCCACCAGTGTAATTGCATGTGTGCTCTTTTCACAATCCACCTATGGATCCACCAGTGTCATTGCATGTGTGTTCTTTTTACTAACAACAACCAGAGTCATTGAAATGTGTGTTCTTTTCACATACCACCTATGGATTCACCAGTGTCATTGCATGTGTGTTCTTTTTAGTAACAACAACCAGAGTCATTGCATGTGTGTTCTTTTCACATACCACATATGGATCCACCAGTGTCATTGAAATGTGTGTTCTCTTCAGAGACCACACATGGATCCACCAGTGTCTATGCATGTATGTTCTTTTCACTAACAACAATTGGAGTCATTGCATGTGTGTTCTTTTCACATACCACATATGGATCCACCAGTGTCATTGCATGTGTGCTCTTTTCACAATCTACCTATGGATCCACCAGTGTCATTGCATGTGTGTTCTTTTTACTAACAACAACTAGAGTCATTTCATGACTGTTCTTCTCACATACCATATATGGATCCACCAGTGTCATTGCATGTGTGTTCTCTTCACAATCCACACATGGATCCACCAGTGTCATTGCATGTGTGCTCTTTTTACTAACAACAACCAGAGTCATTGCATGTGTGTTCTCTTCAGAGACCACACATAGATCCACCAGTGTCATTGCATGTGTGTTCTTTTTACTAACAACCAGAATAATTGAAATGTGTGCTCTTTTCACAATCCACCATTGGATCCACCGGTGTCATTGCATGTGTGTTCTTTTTACTAACAACAATTGAGTCATTGAAATGTGTGTTCTTTTCACATACCATAATGCATCCACTAGTGTCATTGAAATGTGTGTTCTTTTTAGAGACCACATATGGATCCACCAGTGTCATTCCATGTGTTTTTTCCACTAACAACCAGAGTCATTGCATGTGTGTTCTTTTCACATACCACATATGGATCCACCAGTGTCATTGCATGTGTGTTCTTTTCACTAACAACAACCAGAGTCATTGCATGTGTGTTCTTTTCACATACCACATATGGATCCCCAAGTGTCATTGCATGTGTGTTCTTTTCACAATCCACCTATGGATCCACCAGTGTCATTGCATGTATGTTCTTTTCACTAACAACAAGTAGAGTCATTGCATGTGTGTTCTTTTCACATACCACATATGGATCCACCAGTGTCATTGCATGTGTGCTCTTTTCACAATCCACCTATGGATCCACCAGTGTCATTGCATGTGAGTTCTTTTTACTAACAACAACTAGAGTCATTTCATGACTGTTCTTCTCACATACCACATATGGATCCGCCAGTGTCATTGCAGGTGTGTTCTCTTCACATTCCACACATGGATCCACTAGTGTCATTGCATGTGTGCTCTTTTTACTAACAACCAGAGTCATTGCATGTGTGTTATCTTCAGAGACCACACATGGATCCACCAGTGTCATTGCGTGTGTTCTTTTTACTAACAACAACCAGAGTCATTGAAATGTGTGCTCTTTTCACAATACACCATTGGATCCACCGGTGTCATTGCATGTGTGTTCTTTTTACTAACAACAACTGAGTCATTGAAATGTGTGTTCTTTTCACATACCACATATGGATCCACTAGTGTCATTGAAATGTGTGTTTTTTTAGAGACCACACATGGATCCACTAGTGTCATTGCATGTGTGTTCTTTTCACATACCACATATGGATCCACCGGTGTCATTGCATGTGTGTTCTTTTCACTAACAACAACAAGAGTCATTGAATGTGTGTTCTTTTCACATACCACATATGGATCCACAAGTGTCATTGCATGTGTGTTCTTTTCACAATCCACCTATGGATCCACCAGTGTCATTGCATGTATGTTCTTTTCACTCACAACAAATGGATTCATTGCATGTGTGTTCTTTTCACATAGCACATATGGATCCACCAGTGTCATTGCATGTGTGCTCTTTTCACAATCCACTTATGGGTCCACCAGTGTCATTGCATGTGTGTTCTTTTTACTAACAACAACTGGAGTCATTTCATGACTGTTCTTCTCACATACCACATATGGATCCACCAGTGTCATTGCATGTGTGTTCTCTTCACGATCCACACATGGATCCACCAGTGTCATTGCATGTGTGCTATTTTTACTAACAACAACCAGAGTCATTGCATGTGTGTTCACTTAAGAGACCACACATGGATCCACCAGTGTCATTGCATATGTGTTCTTTTTACTAACAACAACCAGAGTCATTGAAATGTGTGCTCTTTTCACAATCCACCTTTGGATCGACCAGTGTCATTGCATGTGTGTTCTTTTTACTAACAACAACCGAGTCATTGAAATGTGTGTTCTTTTCACATACCACATATGGATCCACTAGTTCCATTGAAATGTGTGTTCTTTTTATAGACCACACATGAATCCACCAGTGTCATAGCTTGTGTGTTCTTTTCAATAACAACAACTAGAGTCATTGCATGTGTGTTCTTTTCACATACCACATATGGATCTACCAGTGTCATTGCATGTGTGTTCTTTTCACAATCCACCTATGGATCCACAAGTGTCATTGCATGTATGTTATTTTCACTAACAACAACTAGAGTCATTGCATGTGTGTTCTTTTCACATAACACATATGGATCCACCAGTGTCATTGCATGTGTGCTCTTTTCACAATCCACCTATGGATCCACCAGTGTCATTGCATGTGTGTTCTTTTTACCAACAACAACCAGAGTCATTGAAATGTGTGTTATTTTCACATACCACCTATGGATTCACCAGTGTCATTGCATGTGTGTTCTTTTCAATAACAACAACCAGAGTCATTGCATGTGTGTTCTTTTCACATACCACATATGGATCCACCAGTGTCATTGAAATGTGTGTTCTCTTCAGAGACCACACATTGATCCACCAGTGTCTATGCATGTATGTTCTTTTCATTAACAACAACTGGAGTCATTGCATGTGTGTTCTTTTCACATACCACATATGGATCCACAAGTGTCATTGCATGTGTGCTCTTTTCACAATCCACCTATGGATCCACCAGTGTCATTGCATGTGTGTTCTTTTTACTAACAACAACTGGAGTCATTTCTTGACTGTTCTTCTCACATACCACATATTGATCCACCAGTGTCATTGCATGTGTGTTCTCTTCACAATCCACACATGGATCCACCAGTGTCATTGCATGTGTGCTCTTTTTACTAACAACAACCAGAGTCATTGCATGTGTGTTCTCTTCAGAGACCACACATGGATCCAACAGTGTCATTGCAGGTGTGTTCTTTTTACTAACAACAACCAGAGTCATTGAAATGTGTGCTCTTTTCACAATCCACCATTGGATCCACCGGTGTCATTGCATGTGTGTTCTTTTTACTAACAACAACTGAGTCATTGAAATGTGTGTTCTTTTCACATACCACATATGGATCCACTAGTGTCATTGAAATGTGTGTTTTTTTAGAGACCACACATGGATCCACCAGTGTCATTGCATGTGTGTTCTTTTCACTAATAACAACCAGAGTCATTGCATGTGAGTTCTTTTCACATACCACATATGGATCCACCGGTGTCATTGCATGTGTGTTCTTTGCACTAACAACAACAAGAGTCATTGCATGTGTGTTCTTTTCACATACCACGTATGGATCCACAAGTGTCATTGCATGTGTGTTCTTTTCACAATCCACCCATGGATCCACCAGTGTCATTGCATGTATGTTCTTTTCACTAACAACAAATGGATTCATTGCATGTGTGTTCTTTTCACATACGACATAGGGATCCACCAGTGTCATTGCATGTGTGCTCTTTTCACAATCCACCTATGGATCCACCAGTGTCATTGCATATGTGTTCTTTTTACTAACAACAACCAGAGTCATTGAAATGTGTGCTCTTTTCACAATCCACCATTGGATCCACCGGTGTCATTGCATGTGTGTTCTTTTTACTAACAACAACTGAGTCATTGAAATGTGTGTTCTTTTTACATACCACATATGGATCCACTAGTGTCATTGAAATGTGTGTTTTTTTAGAGACCACACCTAGATCCACCAGTGTCATTGTATCTGTGTTCGTTTCACTAATAACAACCAGAGTCATTGCATGTGAGTTCTTTTCACATACCACATATGGATCCACCGGTGTCATTGCATGTGTGTTCTTTGCACTAACAACAACAAGAATCATTGCATGTGTGTTCTTTCCACATAACACATATGGATCCACAAGTGTCATTGCATGTGTATTCTTTTCACAATCCACCTATGGATCCACCAGTGTCATTGCATGTATGTTCTTTTCACTAACAACAAATGGATTCATTGCATGTGTGTTCTTTTCACATACCACATATGGATCCACCAGTGTCATTGCATGTGTGCTCTTTTCACAATCCACCTATGGATCCACCAGTGTCATTGCATGCGTGTTCTTTTTACTAACAACAACTAGAGTCATTTCATGACTGTTCTTCTCACATACCACATATGGATCCACCAGTGTCATTGCATGTGTGTTCTCTTCACAATCCACACATGGATCCACCAGTGTCATTGCATGTGTGCTCTTTTTACTAACAACAACCAGAGTGATTGCATGTGTGTTCTCTTAAGAGACCACACATGGATCCACCATTGTCATTGCATATGTGTTCTTTTTACTAACAACAACCAGAGTCATTGAAATGTGTGCTCTTTTCACATTCCACCTTTGGATCAACCAGTGTCATTGCATGTGTGTTCTTTTTACTAACAACAACCGAGTCATTGAAATGTGTGTTCTTTTCATATACCACATATGGATCCACTAGTGTCATTGAAATGTGTGTTCTTTTTAGAGACCACACATGGATCCACAAGTGTCATAGCTTGTGTGTTCTTCTCAATAACAACAACCAGAGTCATTGCATGTGTGTTCTTTTCACATACCACATATGGATCCACCAGTGTAATTGCATGTGTGTTCTTTTCCCAATCCACCTATGGATGCACCAGTGTCATTGCATTTATGTTCTTTTCACTAACAACAACTAGAGTCATTGCATGTGTGTTCTTTTCACATACCACATATGGATCCACTAGTGGCATTACATGTGTGCTCTTTTCACAATCCACATATGGATCAACTAGTGTCATTGCATGTGTGTTCTTTTTAGTAACAACAACCAGAGTCATTGAAATGTGTGTTCTTTTCACATACCACCTATGGATCCACCAGTGTCATTGCCTGTGTGTTCTTTTTAGTAAAAACAACCAGAGTCATTGCATGTGTGTTCTTTTCACATACCACATATGGATCCACTAGTGTCATTAAAATGTGTATTCTTTTTAGAGACCACACATGGATCCACCAGTGTCATTGCATGTATGTTCTTTTCACTAACAACAACTGGAGTCATTGCATGTGTGTTCTTTTCACTAATAACAACCAGAGTCATTGCATGTGAGTTCTTTTCACATACCACATATGGATCCACCGGTGTCATTTAATGTGTGTTCTTTGCACTAACAACAACAAGAGTCATTGCATGTGTGTTCTTTCCACATACCACATATGGATCCACAAGTGTCATTGCATGTGTGTTCTTTTCACAATCCACCTATGGATCCACCATTGTCATTGCATGTATGTTCTTTTCACTAACAACAAATGGATTTATTGCATGTGTGTTCTTTTCACATACCACATATGGATCCACCAGTGTCATTGCATGTGTGCTCTTTTCACAATCAACCTATGGATCCACCAGTGTCATTGCATGCGTGTTCTTTTTACTAACAACAACTGGAGTCATTTCATGACTGTTCTTCTCACATACCACATATGGATCCACCAGTGTCATTGCATGTGTGTTCTCTTCACAATCCACACATGGATCCACCAGTGTCATTGCATGTGCTCTTTTTACTAACAACAACCAGAGTCATTACATGTGTGTTCTCTTAATAGACCACACATGGATCCACCATTGTCATTGCATATGTGTTCTTTTTACTAACAACAACCAGAGTCATTGAAATGTGTGCTCTTTTCACAATCCACCTTTGGATCAACCAGTGTCATTGCATGTGTGTTCTTTTTACTAACAACAACTGAGTCATTGAAGTGTGTGTTCTTTTCATATACCACATATGGATCCACTAGTGTCATTGAAATGTGTGTTCTTTTTAGAGACCACACATGGATCCACAAGTGTCATAGCTTGTGTGTTCTTTTCAATAACAACAACCAGAGTCATTGCATGTGTGTTCTTTTCACATACCACATATGGATCCACCATTGTCATTGCATGTGTCTTCTTTTCACAATCCACCTATGGATCCACCAGTGTCATTGCATTTATGTTCTTTTCACTAACAACAACTAGAGTCATTGCATGTGTGTTCTTTTCACATACCACATATGGATCCACTAGTGGCATTACATGTGTGCTCTTTTCACAATCCACATATGGATCAACTAGTGTCATTGCATGTGTGTTATTTTTAGTAACAACAACCAGAGTCATTGAAATGTGTGTTCTTTTCACATACCACCTATGGATCCACCAGTGTCATTGCCTGTGTGTTCTTTTTAGTAAAAACAACCAGAGTCATTGCATGTGTGTTCTTTTCACATACCACATATGGATCCACTAGGGTCATTAAAATGTGTATTATTTTTAGAGACCACACATGGATCCACCAGTGTCATTGCATGTATGTTCTTTTCACTAACAACAACTGGAGTCATTGCATGTGTGCTCTTTTCACAATCCACCTATGGATCCACCAGTGTCATTGCATGTGTGTTCTTTTTACTATCAACAACTGTAGTCATTTCTTGACTGTTCTTCTCACATACCACATATGGATCCACAGTGTCATTGCATGTGTGTTCTCTTCACAATCCACACATGGATCCATCAGTGTCATTGCATGTGTGCTCTTTTTACTAACAACAACCAGAGTCATTGCATGTGTGTTCTCTTCAGATACCACACATGGATCCACCAGTGTCATTGCAGGTGTGTTCTTTTTACTAACAACAACCAGAGTCATTGAAATGTGTGCTCTTTTCACAATCCACCATTGGATCCACCGGTGTCATTGCATGTGTGTTCTTTTTACTAACAACAACTGAGTCATTGAAATGTGTGTTCTTTTCACATACCACATATGGATCCACTAGTGTCATTGAAATGTGTGTTTTTTAGAGACCACACATGGATCCACCAGTGTCATTGCATGTGTGTTCTTTTCACTAATAACAACCAGAGTCATTGCATGTGAGTTCTTTTCACATACCACATATGGATCCACCGGTGTCATTGCATGTGTGTTCTTTGCACTAACAACAAGAGTCATTGCATGTGTGTTCTTTTCACATACCACGTATGGATCCACAAGTGTCATTGCATGTGTGTTCTTTTCACAATCCACCTATGGATCCACCAGTGTCATTGCATGTATGTTCTTTTCACTAACAACAAATGGATTCATTGCATGTGTGTTCTTTTCACATACGACATAGGGATCCACCAGTGTCATTGCATGTGTGCTCTTTTCACAATCCACCTATGGATCCACCAGTGTCATTGCATGCATGTTCTTTTTACTAACAACAACTGGAGTCATTTCATGAATGTTCTTCTCACATACCACATATGGATCCACCAGTGTCATTGCATGTGTGTTCTCTTCACAATCTACACATGGATCCACCAGTATCATTGCATGTGTGCTCTTTTTACTAACAACAACCAGAGTCATTGCATGTGTGTTCTCTTAAGAGACCACACATGGATCCACCGATGTCATTAGTATGTGTTCTTTTTACTAACAACAACCAGAGTCATTGAAATGTGTGCTCTTTTCATAATCCACCTTTGGATCAACCAGTGTCATTGCATGTGTGTTCTTTTTACTAACAACAACCGAGTCATTGAAATGTGTGTTCTTTTCATATACCACATATGGATCCACTAGTGTCATTGAAATGTGTGTTCTTTTTAGAGACAACACATGGATCCACCAGTGTCATAGCTTGTGTGTTTTTTTCAATAACAACAACCAGAGTCATCGCATGTGTGTTCTTTTCACATACCACATATGGATCCACCAGTGTCATTGCATGTGTGTTCTTTTCACAATCCACCTATGGATCCACCAGTGTCATTGCATTTATGTTCTTTTCACTAACAACAACTAGAGTCATTGCATGTGTGTTCTTTTCATATACCACATATGGATCCACTAGTGGCATTACATGTGTGCTCTTTTCACAATCCACATATGGATCAACTAGTGTCATTGCATGTGTGTTCTTTTTAGTAACAACAACCAGAGTCATTGAAATGTGTGTTCTTTTCACATACCACCTATGATCCACCAGTGTCATTGCATGTGTGTTCTTTTTAGTAAAAACAACCAGAGTCATTGCATGTGTGTTCTTTTCACATACCACATATGGATCCACTAGTGTCATTAAAATGTGTGTTCTTTTTAGAGATCACAACCAGAATCATTGCATGTATCTTCTTTTCACATACCACATATGGATCCACCAGTGTCATTGCATGTATGTTCTTTTCACTAACAACAACTGGAGTCATTGCATTTGTGTTCTTTTCACATACCACATATGGATCCACCAGTGTCATTGCATGTGTGCTCTTTTCACAATCCACCTATGGATCCACCAGTGTCATTGCATGTGTGTTCTTTTTACTAACAACAACCAGAGTCATTGCATGTGTGTTCTTTTCACATACCACATATGGATCCACCAGTGTCATTGAAATGTGTGCTCTTTTTAGTAACAACAACCAGAGTCATTGCATGTGTGTTATTTTCACATACCACATATGGATCCTCCAGTGCCATTGAAATGTGTGTTCTCTTCAGAGACCATACATGGATCCACCAGTGTCATTGCATGTATGTTCTTTTCACTAACAACAACTGGAATCATTGCAAGTGTGTTCTTTTCACATACCACATATGGATCCACCAGTGTCATTGCATGTGTGCTCTTTTCACAATCCACATATGGATCAACTAGTGTCATTGCATGTGTGTTCTTTTTAGTAACAACAACCAGAGTCATTGAAATGTGTGTTCTTTTCACATACCACATATGGATCCACTAGTGTCATTGCATGTGTGCTCTTTTCACAATCCACCTATGGATCCACCAGTGTCATTGCATGTGTGTTCTTTTTACTAACAACAACCAGAGTCATTGAAATGTGTGTTCTTTTCACATACCACCTATGGATCCACCAGTGTCATTGCATGTATGTTCTTTTTAGTAACAACAACCAGAGCCATTGCATGTGTGTTCTTTTCACATACCACATATGGATCCACCAGTGTCATTGAAATGTGTGTTCTCTTCAGAGACCACACATTGATCCACCAGTGTCTATGCATGTATGTTCTTTTCACTAACAACAACTGGAGTCATTGCATGTGTGTTCTTTTCACATACCACACATGGATCCACCAGTGTCATTTCATGTGTGCTCTTTTCACAATCCACCTATGGATCCACCAGTGTCATTGCATGTGTGTTCTTTTTACTAACAACAACTAGAGTCACTTCATGACTGTTCTTCTCACATACCACATATGGATCCACCAGTGTCATTGCATGTGTGTTCTCTTCACAATCCACACATGGATCCACCAGTGTCATTGCATGTGTGCTCTTTTTACTAACAACAACCAGAGTCATTGCATGTGTGTTCTTTTCACATACCTCATATGGATCCACCAGTGTCATTGCATGTGTGTTCTTTTCACAATCCACCTATGGATCCACTGTAGGGTCCCCAACCTTTAATAAGATTGAGCCCCCTGTGTTTACAATGCTAGTCCCTGGATCATTAGCTAGCATCCACAGTTAAGATGTAATATCAAGAAACAAAGGTCATAATACAACTTTATAACCAGGAATAACATAATTTTATTACATCTTACATAGCTCATTTGGCTATTACATTACATTGCAGCGGAATAACTATAAGCATGGGGTCCTTCATCTTCAAAGTGCCATAGGCAGATGTTGGTTGTAGACTTTGTAATCCTAATAAATCAATCTTCACTAAAATCAATCAAACCTGCAACATTACAAGTTATAGCCACAAGGGTCAATACATTTGAATTGTATTGGCAAGTGATACTATGGTAGTATGGTGGAGTCTATCATCTATATGCATTTGGCTAAGTGGAGTTGAGGCTTGCATTGCTCAAAATAGATTTTTCCTTAACATTTGAAAATACTAAGTTTTTGTTTGGCAAAATCATTTTTCCCAATCTAAGATTTCAAGATCCTTGTACCAAGCCATCTCTCCATCAAAGATTGAAGAATTCAAACAACCCTTGTTCAACCCACAAGTTTTAACTTAGAAGTTGGAGTGATGAGATTCTTGATTGCTTCCATGTCTTGATGCTCAAATTGTCCTTTACCAGGGACATGGCTAAGTACTTAGATTTTACACTCTGCAGAGGTGGTGCACTTTCCCCACAAGACTTGGTTTCCCAAGACAAGATCTTTCAGAAGCCTTCCCTTAGACCATCATGGACGCGTTCCAACCTATCAAACACTACCACCCACTGTCCATATGGCTAAGTTCTTGCAACCTATATGATCATGGCAGAGCCCATATTGCCAAGTGGTTGCACTTGAAGCTTCTCAACATTTGACATCTCAAATCTCTTTATTCCTGGGTGGCCATCCACAAGTGAGATACACCAAGGTTTTATTTTATTTAAGTTGATTAAACAACTTTTATTCCACTTGGGTGAATTCCAAATATCATTTTCTCATGTGTTCTTATTTAGAGATTTGTCCTTATTAAGATAGGGATAGAATGGTTATTGCCATTTTATTTTACTCGGAATATTCTTTATCCTTTTATTTTATTTGGATTGGGATTATAATCACTCCATTTACTTAATGGATTAGGCCAAGATTTGATTTGGTCTTTAAATATTCTTTATTTAATATTTTTATCTTTGTCTTATAAAATCCATATCTTTTTATTTATAGATCCAAACTTGGTGATTCCAATTTGTGAAATCTTATTTATTATTTGTTTAACCTTTTGAATCCTTTTAGGATCTATTGTTCACCACTTGGTATGGGTTTTAGATGAGGGCTTTAATGGCTTTGGAAATTCAATTTCCTTATCTTATTATATTCATAAAATTTTGTTTATGGTTCCAATTTAAGTGAAACCAATTTCTCTGGTCTTATATTATTTCTATTTGTCTTTCTTGATCATTTGTGAATGTTTGTTGATCAATTTTTCATATGGATCAAATCCATAGGCTTGGGGATAACTTGGAAAATGATTTTTATTCCAATAGGGTTTTAGGATTTGGATTTATTTTCCAAGTGTTCAAATTTCCAGATACATTCATTGAGGAATGCATTTCTCTTGATTTGGATTTGTTGAATTCAAACTTTAATCAAAGTTTGTTCAAGATGGGATTTTAAGTTTCCTTTTAGAAACCAAAGTTTCTTTTCACCCTGATTTTCAACAAAATTTATTTTGTTTATTTTATTTTTCACATTACAAGATTTGGAAAATCTTGGGATGTGACAATCCACTAGTGTCATTGAAATGTGTGTTCTTTTTAGAGACCACACATGAATCCACCAGTGTCATAGCTTTTGTGTTCTTTTCAATAACAACAACTAGAGTCATTGCATGTGTGTTCTTTTCACATACCACATATGGATCCACCAGTGTCATTGCATGTGTGTTCTTTTCACAATCCACCTATGGATCCACAAGTGTCATTGCATGTATGTTATTTTCACTAACAACAACTGGAGTCATTGCATGTGTGTTCTTTTCACATACCACATATGGATCCACCAGTGTGATTGCATGTGTGCTCTTTTCACAATCCACCTATGGATCCGCCAGTGTCATTGCATGTGTGTTCTTTTTACTAACAACAACCAGAGTCATTGAAATGTGTGTTCTTTTCACATACCAACTATGGATCCACCAGTGTCATTGCATGTGTGTTCTTTTTAGTAACAACAACCAGAGTCATTGCATGTGTGTTCTTTTCACATACCACATATGGATCCACCAGTGTCATTGAAATGTGTGTTCTCTTCAGAGACCACACATGGATCCACCAGTGTCATTGCATGTATGTTCTTTTCACTAACAACAACTGGAGTGATTGCATGTGTGTTCTTTTCACATACCACATATGGATCCACCAGTGTCATTGCATGTGTGCTCTTTTCACAATCCACCTATGGATCCACCAGTGTCATTGGATGTGCGTTCTTTTTACTAACATCAACTGCAATCATTTCATGACTGTTCTTCTCACATACCACATATGGATCCACTAGTGTCATTGCATGTGTGTTCTCTTCACAATCCACACATGGATCCACCAGTGTCATTGCATGTGTGCTCTTTTTACTAACAACAACCAGAGTCATTGCATGTGTGTTCTGTTTAGAGACCACACATGGATCCACCAGTGTCATTGCATATGTGTTCTTTTTACTAACAACAACCAGAGTCATTGAAATGTGTGCTCCTTTCACAATCCACCTTTGGATCCACCAGTGTCATTGCATGTGTGTTCTTTTTACTAACAACAACTGAGTCATTGAAATGTGTGTTCTTTTCACATACCACATATGGATCCACTAGTGTCATTGAAATGTTTGTTCTTTTTAGAGACCACACATGAATCCACCAGTGTCATAGCTTGTGTGTTCTTTTCAATAACAACAACTAGAGTCATTGCATGTGTGTTCTCTTCACATACCACATATGGATCCACCAGTGTCATTGCATGTGTGTTCTTTTCACAATCCACCTATGGATCCACAAATGTCATTGCATGTATATTATTTTCACTAACAACAACTGGAGTCATTGCATGTGTGTTCTTTTCACATACCACATATGGATCCACCATTGTCATTGCATGTGTGCTCTTTTCACAATCCACCTATGGATCCACCAGTGTCATTGCATGTGTGTTCTTTTACTAACAACAACCAGAGTCATTGAAATATGTGTTCTTTTCACATACCACCTGTGGATCCACCAGTGTCATTGCATGTGTGTTCTTTTTAGTAACAACAACCAGAGTCATTGCATGTGTGTTCTTTTCACATACCACATATGGATCCACCAGTGTCATTGAAATGCGTGTTCTCGTCGGAGACCACACATGGATCCACCAGTGTCATTGCATATATGTTCTTTTCACTAACAACAACTGGAGTCATTGCATGTGTGTTCTTTTCACATACCACATATGGATCCACCAGTGTCATTGCATGTGTGCTCTTTTCACAATCCACCTATGGATCCACCAGTGTCATTTTTTTTACTAACAACAACTACAGTCATTTCATGACTGTTCTTCTCACATACCACATATGGATCCACCAGTGTCATTGCATGTGTGTTCTCTTCACAATCCACACATGGATCCACCAGTGTCATTGCATGTGTGCTCTTTTTACTAACAACAACCAGAGTCATTGCATGTGTGTTCTCTTCAGAGACCACACATGGATCCACCAGTGTCATTGCATGTGTGTTCTTTTTACTAACAACAACCAGAGTCATTTAAATGTGTGCTCTTCATACAATCCACCATTGGATCCATCGGTGTCATTGCATGTGTGTTCTTTTTACTAACAACAACTGAGTCATTGAAATGTGTGTTCTTTTCACATACCACATATGGATCCACCAGTGTCATTGCATGTGTGTTCTTTTCACAATCCACCTATGGATCCACAAGTGTCATTGCATGTATGTTATTTTCACTAACAACAACTGGAGTCATTGCATGTGTGTTCTTTTCACATACCACATATGGATCCACCAGTGTGATTGCATGTGTGCTCTTTTCACAATCCACCTATGGATCCGCCAGTGTCATTGCATGTGTGTTCTTTTTACTAACAACCAGTCATTGAAATGTGTGTTCTTTTCACATACCAACTATGGATCCACCAGTGTCATTGCATGTGTGTTCTTTTTAGTAACAACAACCAGAGTCATTGCATGTGTGTTCTTTTCACATACCACATATGGATCCACCAGTGTCATTGAAATGTGTGTTCTCTTCAGAGACCACACATGGATCCACCAGTGTCATTGCATGTATGTTCTTTTCACTAACAACAACTGGAGTGATTGCATGTGTGTTCTTTTCACATACCACATATGGATCCACCAGTGTCATTGCATGTGTGCTCTTTTCACAATCCACCTATGGATCCACCAGTGTCATTGCATGTGCGTTCTTTTTACTAACATCAACTGCAGTCATTTCATGACTGTTCTTCTCACATACCACATATGGATCCACCAGTGTCATTGCATGTGTGTTCTCTTCACAATCCACACATGGATCCACCAGTGTCATTGCATGTGTGCTCTTTTTACTAACAACAACCAGAGTCATTGCATGTGTGTTCTGTTTAGAGACCACACATGGATCCACCAGTGTCATTGCATATGTGTTCTTTTTACTAACAACAACCAGAGTCATTGAAATGTGTGCTCCTTTCACAATCCACCTTTGGATCCACTAGTGTCATTGCATGTGTGTTCTTTTTACTAACAACAACTGAGTCATTGAAATGTGTGTTCTTTTCACATACCACATATGGATCCACTAGTGTCATTGAAATGTTTGTTCTTTTTAGAGACCACACATGAATCCACCAGTGTCATAGCTTGTGTGTTCTTTTCAATAACAACAACTAGAGTCATTGCATGTGTGTTCTCTTCACATACCACATATGGATCCACCAGTGTCATTGCATGTGTGTTCTTTTCACAATCCACCTATGGATCCACTAGTGTCATTGCATGTGTGTTCTTTTTTAGTAACAACAACCAGAGTCATTGCATGTGTGTTCTTTTCACATACCACATATGGATCCACCATTGTCATTGCATGTGTGCTCTTTTCACAATCCACCTATGGATCCACCAGTGTCATTGCATGTGTTTTCTTTTACTAACAACAACCAGAGTCATTGAAATATGTGTTCTTTTCACATACCACCTGTGGATCCACCAGTGTCATTGCATGTGTGTTCTTTTTAGTAACAACAACCAGAGTCATTGCATGTGTGTTCTTTTCACATACCACATATGGATCCACCAGTGTCATTGAAATGTGTGTTCTCTTCGGAGACCACACATGGATCCACCAGTGTCATTGCATATATGTTCTTTTCACTAACAACAACTGGAGTCATTGCATGTGTGTTCTTTTCACATACCACATATGGATCCACCAGTGTCATTGCATGTGTGCTCTTTTCACAATCCACCTATGGATCCACCAGTGTCATTTTTTTTACTAACAACAACTACAGTCATTTCATGACTGTTCTTCTCACATACCACATATGGATCCACCAGTGTCATTGCATGTGTGTTCTCTTCACAATCCACACATGGATCCACCAGTGTCATTGCCTGTGTGCTTTTGTACTAACAACAACCAGAGTCATTACATGTGTGTTCTTTCAGAGACCACACATGGCTCCACCAGGGTCAGTCCATGTGTGTTCATTTTACTAACAACTACCCGTGTCTTTTAAATGTGTGCTCTTCATACAATCCACCATTGGATCCACCGGTGTCATTGCATGTGTGTTCTTTTTACTAACAACAACTGAGTCATTGAAATGTGTGTTCTTTTCACATACCACATATGGATCCACTAGTGTCATTGAAATGTGTGTTCTTTTTAGAGACCACACATGGATCCACCAGTATCATTGCATGTGTTTTCTTTTCACTAACAACAACCAGAGTCATTGCCTGTGTGTTCTTTTCACATACCACATATGGATCCACCAGTGTCATTGCATGTGTGTTCTTTTCACTAACAACAACCAGAGTCATTGCATGTGTGTTCTTTTCACATACCACATATGGATCCACAAGTGTCATTGCATGTGTGTTCTTTTCACAATCCACCTATGGATCCACCAGTGTCATTGCATGTATGTTCTTTTTAGTAACAACAACCAGAGTCATTGCATGTGTGTTCTTTTCACATACCACATATGGATCCACCAGTGTCATTGAAATGTGCGTTCTCTTCAGAGACCACACATGGATCCACCAGTGTCATTGCATGTATGTTCTTTTCACTAACAACAACTAGAGTCATTGCATGTGTGTTCTTTTCACATACCACATATGGATCCACCAGTGTCATTGAAATATGTGTTCTTTTCACATACCACCTATGGATCCACCAGTGTCATTGCATGTGTGTTCTTTTTAGTAACAACAACCAGAGTCATTGCATGTGTGTTCTTTTCACATACCACATATGGATCCACCAGTGTCATTGAAATGTGTGTTCTCTTCAGAGACCACACATGGATCCACCAGTGTAATTGCATGTATGTTCTTTTCACTAACAACAACTGAGTCATTGAAATGTGTGTTCTTTTCACATACCACATATGGATCCACTAGTGTCATTGAAATGTGTGTTCTTTTTAGAGACCACACATGGATCCACCAGTATCATTGCATGTGTTTTCTTTTCACTAACAACAACCAGAGTCATTGCCTGTGTGTTCTGTTCACATACCACATATGGATCCACCAGTGATTTTGCATGTGTGTTCTTTTCATTAACAACAACCAGAGTCATTGCATGTGTGTTCTTCTCACATACCACATATGGATCCACAAGTGTCATTGCATGTGTGTTCTTTTCACAATCCACCTATGGATCCACCAGTGTCATTGCATGTATGTTCTTTTTAGTAACAACAACCAGAGTCATTGCATGTGTGTTCTTTTCACATACCACATATGGATCCACCAGTGTCATTGAAATGTGCGTTCTCTTCAGAGACCACACATGGATCCACCAGTGTCATTGCATGTATGTTCTTTTCACTAACAACAACTGGAGTCATTGCATGTGTGTTCTTTTCACATACCACATATGGATCCACCAGTGTCATTGAAATATGTGTTCTTTTCACATACCACCTATGGATCCACCAGTGTCATTGCATGTGTGTTCTTTTTAGTAACAACAACCAGAGTCATTGCATGTGTGTTCTTTTCACATACCACATATGGATCCACCAGTGTCATTGAAATGTGTGTTCTCTTCAGAGACCACATGGATCCTGATGTCATTGCATGTATGTTCTTTTCACTAACAACAACTGGAGTCATTGCATGTGTGTTCTTTTCACATACCACATATGGATCCACCAGTGTCATTGCATGTCTGCTCTTTTGACAATCCACCTATGGATCCACCAGTGTCATTGCATGTGTGTTCTTTTTACTAACAACAACTGCAGTCATTTCATGACTGTTCTTCTCACATACCACATATGGATCCACCAGTGTCATTGCATGTGTGTTCTCTTCACAATCCACACATGGATCCACCAGTGTCATTGCATGTGTGCTCTTTTTACTAACAACAACCAGAGTCATTGCATGTGTGTTCTCTTCAGAGACCACACATGGATCCACCAGTGTCATTGCATGTGTGTTCTTTTTACTAACAACAACCAGAGTCATTGAAACGTGTGCTCTTCATACAATCCACCATTGGATCCACCGGTGTCATTGCATGTGTGTTCTTTTTACTAACAACAACTGAGTCATTGAAATGTGTGTTCTTTTCACATACCACATATGGATCCACTAGTGTCATTGAAATGTGTGTTCTTTTTAGAGACCACACATGGATCCACCAGTATCATTGCATGTGTTTTCTTTTCACTAACAACAACTAGAGTCATTGCCTGTGTGTTCTTTTCACATACCACATATGGATCCACCAGTGTCATTGCATGTGTGTTCTTTTCACTAACAACAACCAGAGTCATTGCATGTGTGTTCTTTTCACATACCACATATGGATCCACAAGTGTCATTGCATGTGTGTTCTTTTCACAATCCACCTATGGATCCACCAGTGTCATTGCATGTATGTTCTTTTTAGTAACAACAATCAGAGTCATTGCATGTGTGTTCTTTTCACATACCACATCTGGATCCACCAGTGTCATTGAAATGTGTGTTCTCTTCAGAGACCACACATGGATCCACCAGTGTCATTGCATGTATGTTCTTTTCACTAACAACAACTGGAGTCATTGCATGTGTGTTCTTTTCACATACCACATATGGATCCACCAGTGTCATTGCATGTGTGCTCTTTTCACAATCCACCTATGGATCCACCAGTGTCATTGCATGTGTGTTCTTTTTAGTAACAACAACCAGAGTCATTGCATGTGTGTTCTTTTCACATACCACATATGGATCCACCAGTGTCATTGAAATGTGTGTTCTCTTCAGAGACCACACATGGATCCCAAAGGTCATTGCATGTATGTTCTTTTCACTAACAACAACTGGAGTCATTGCATGTGTGTTCTTTTCACATACCACATATGGATCCACCAGTGTCATTGCATGTGTGCTCTTTTCACAATCCACCTATGGATCCACCAGTGTCATTGCATGTGTGTTCTTTTTACTAACAACAACTGCAGTCATTTCATGACTGTTCTTCTCACATACCACATATGGATCCACCAGTGTCATTGCATGTGTGTTCTCTTCACAATCCACACATGGATCCACCAGTGTCATTGCATGTGTGCTCTTTTTACTAACAACAACCAGAGTCATTGCATGTGTGTTCTCTTCAGAGACCACACATGGATCCACCAGTGTCATTGCATGTGTGTTCTTTTTACTAACTACAACCAAAGTCATTGAAATGTGTGCTCTTCATACAATCCACCATTGGATCCACCGGTGTCATTGCATGTGTGTTCTTTTTACTAACAACAACTGAGTCATTGAAATGTGTGTTCTTTTTAGAGACCACACATGGATCCACCAGTATCATTGCATGTGTTTTCTTTTCACTAACAACAACCAGAGTCATTGCCTGTGTGTTCTTTTCACATACCACATATGGATCCACCAGTGTCATTGCATGTGTGTTCTTTTCACTAACAACAACCAGAGTCATTGCATGTGTGTTCTTTTCACATACCACATATGGATCCACAAGTGTCATTGCATGTGTGTTCTTTTCACAATCCACCTATGGATCCACCAGTGTCATTTCATGTATGTTCTTTTCATTAAAAACAAATGGAGTCATTGCATGTGTGTTCTTTTCACATACCACATATGGATCCACCAGTGTCATTGCATGTGTGCTCTTTTTCACAATCCACCTATGGATCCACTAGTGTCATTGCATGTGTGTTCTTTTTACTAACAACAACTGGAGTCATTTCATGACTGTTCTTCTCACATACCACATATGGATCCACCAGTGTCATTGCATGTGTGTTCTCTTCACAATCCACACATGGATCCACCAGTGTCATTGCATGTGTGCTCTTTTTACTAACAACAACCAGAGTCATTACATGTGTGTTCTGTTTAGAGACCACACATGGATCCACCAGTGTCATTGCATATGTGTTTGTTTTACTAACAACAACCAGAGTCATTGAAATGTGTGCTCTTTTCACAATCCACCTTTGGATCCACCAGTGTCACTGCATGTGTGTTCTTTTTACTAACAACAACCGAGTCATTGAAATGTGTGTTCTTTTCGCATACCACATATGGATCCACTAGTGTCATTGAAATGTGTGTTCTTTTTAGAGACCACACATGGATCCACCAGTGTCATAGCTTGTGTGTTCTTTTCAATAAAAACAACCAGAGTCATTGCATGTGTGTTCTTTTCAAATACCACATATGGATCCACCAGTGTCATTGCATGTGTGTTCTTTTCACAATCCACCCATGGATCCACAAGTGTCATTGCATGTATGTTCTTTTCACTAACAACAACTGGAGTCATTGCATGTGTGTTCTTTTCACATACCACATATGGATCCACCAGTGTCATCGCATGTGTGCTCTTTTCACAATCCACCTATGGATCCACCAGTGTCATTGCATGTGTGTTCTCTTCACAATCCACACATGGACCCACTAGTGTCATTGCATGTGTGCTCTTTTTACTCACAACAACCAGAGTCATTGCATGTGTTTTCTCTTAAGACACCACACATGGATCCACCAGTGTCATTGCATATGTGTTCTTTTTACTAACAACAACCAGAGTCATTGATATGTGTGCTCTTTTCACAATCCACCTTTGGATCCACCAGTGTCATTTCATGTGTGTTCTTTTTACTAACAACAACAGAGTCATTGAAATGTGTGTTCTTTTCACATACCACATATGGATCCACTAGTGTCATTGAAATGTGTTCTTTTTAGAGACCACACATGAATCCACCAGTGTCATAGCTTGTGTGTTCTTTTCAATAACAACAACTAGAGTCATTGCATGTGTGTTCTTTTCACATACCACATATGGATCCACCTGTGTCATTGCATGTGTGTTCTTTTCACAATCCACCTATGGATCCACAAGTGTCATTGCATGTATGTTATTTTCACTAACAACAACTAGAGTCATTGCATGTGTGTTCTTTTCACATACCACATATGGATCCACCAGTGTCATTGCATGTGTGCTCTTTTCACAATCCACCTATGGATCCACCAGTGCCATTGCATGTGTGTTCTTTTTAGTAACAACAACCAGAGTTATTGAAATGTGTGTTCTTTTCACATACCACCTATGGATCCACCAGTGTCATTGCATGTGTGTTCTTTTTAGTAACAACAACCAGAGTCATTGCATGTGTGTTCTTTTCACATACCACATATGGATCCACCAGTGTCATTGAAATGTGTGTTCTCTTCAGAGACCACACATGGATCCACCAGTGTCTATGCATGTATGTTCTTTTCACTAACAACAACTAGAGTCATTGCATGTGTGTTCTTTTCACATACCACATATGGATCCACCAGTGTCATTGCATGTGTGCTCTTTTCACAATCCACCTATGGACCCACCAATGTCATTGCATGTGTGTTCTTTTTACTAACAACAACTAGAGTCATTTCATGACTATTCTTCTCACATACCATATATGGATCCACCAGTGTCATTGCATGTGTGTTCTCTTCACAATCCACACATGGATCCACCAGTGTTATTGCATGTGTGTTCTTTTTAGTAACAACAACCAGAGTCATTGCATGTGTGTTCTCTTCAGAGACCACACATAGATCCACCGGTGTCATTGCATGTGTGTTCTTTTTACTAACAACAACCAGAATAATTGAAATGTGTGCTCTTTTCACAATCCACCATTGGATCCACCGGTGTCATTGCATGTGTGTTCTTTTTACTAACAACAATTGAGTCATTGAAATGTGTGTTCTTTTCACATACCATAATGCATCCACTAGTGTCATTGAAATGTGTGTTCTTTTTAGAGACCACACATGGATCCACCAGTGTCATTCCATGTGTTTTTTCCACTAACAACCAGAGTCATTGCATGTGTGTTCTTTTCACATACCACATATGGATCCACCAGTGTCATTGCATGTGTGTTCTTTTCACTAACAACAACCAGAGTCATTGCATGTGTGTTCTTTTCACATACCACATATGGATCCCCAAGTGTCATTGCATGTGTGTTCTTTTCACAATCCACCTATGGATCCACCAGTGTCATTGCATGTATGTTCTTTTCACTAACAACAAGTAGAGTCATTGCATGTGTGTTCTTTTCACATACCACATATGGATCCACCAGTGTCATTGCATGTGTGCTCTTTTCACAATCCACCTATGGATCCACCAGTGTCATTGCATGTGAGTTCTTTTTACTAACAACAACTAGAGTCATTTCATGACTGTTCTTCTCACATACCACATATGGATCCGCCAGTGTCATTGCAGGTGTGTTCTCTTCACATTCCACACATGGATCCACTAGTGTCATTGCATGTGTGCTCTTTTTACTAACAACAACCAGAGTCATTGCATGTGTGTTATCTTCAGAGACCACACATGGATCCACCAGTGTCATTGCGTGTGTTCTTTTTACTAACAACAACCAGAGTCATTGAAATGTGTTCTCTTTTCACAATACACCATTGGATCCACCGGTGTCATTGCATGTGTGTTCTTTTTACTAACAACAACTGAGTCATTGAAATGTGTGTTCTTTTCACATACCACATATGGATCCACTAGTGTCATTGAAATGTGTGTTTTTTTAGAGACCACACATGGATCCACCAGTGTCATTGCATGTGTGTTCTTTTCACATACCACATATGGATCCACCGGTGTCATTGCATGTGTGTTCTTTTCACTAACAACAACAAGAGTCATTGAATGTGTGTTCTTTTCACATACCACATATGGATCCACAAGTGTCATTGCATGTGTGTTCTTTTCACAATCCACCTATGGATCCACCAGTGTCATTGCATGTATGTTCTTTTCACTAACAACAAATGGATTCATTGCATGCGTGTTCTTTTCACATAGCACATATGGATCCACCAGTGTCATTGCATGTGTGCTCTTTTCACAATCCACTTATGGGTCCACCAGTGTCATTGCATGTGTGTTCTTTTTACTAACAACAACTGGAGTCATTTTATGACTGTTCTTCTCACATACCACATATGGATCCACCAGTGTCATTGCATGTGTGTTCTCTTCACAATCCACACATGGATCCACCAGTGTCATTGCATGTGTGCTCTTTTTACTAACAACAACCAGAGTCATTGCATGTGTGTTCACTTAATAGACCACACATGGATCCACCAGTGTCATTGCATATGTGTTCTTTTTACTAACAACAACCAGAGTCATTGAAATGTGTGCTCTTTTCACAATCCACCTTTGGATCGACCAGTGTCATTGCATGTGTGTTCTTTTTACTAACAACAACCGAGTCATTGAAATGTGTGTTCTTTTCACATACCACATATGGATCCACTAGTTCCATTGAAATGTGTGTTCTTTTTATAGACCACACATGAATCCACCAGTGTCATAGCTTGTGTGTTCTTTTCAATAACAACAACTAGAGTCATTGCATGTGTGTTCTTTTCACATACCACATATGGATCTACCAGTGTCATTGCATGTGTGTTCTTTTCACAATCCACCTATGGATCCACAAGTGTCATTGCATGTATGTTATTTTCACTAACAACAACTAGAGTCATTGCATGTGTGTTCTTTTCACATAACACATATGGATCCACCAGTGTAATTGCATGTGTGTTCTTTTTAGTAACAACAACCAGAATCATTGAAATGAGTGTTCTTTTCACATACCACATATGGATCCACCAGTGTCACTGCATGTGTGTTCTTTTTAGTAACAACAACCAGAGTCATTGCATGTTTGTTCTTTTCACATACCACATATGGATCCACCAGTTTCATTGACATGTGTGTTCTTTTCAGAGACAACACTTGGATCCACCAGTGTCATTGCATGTACTCCCTCCATCCCAAAATAAGTGACGTGGGTTTTTCTAGATTTGGATGTATCTAGACACGTTTTAGTATATAGATACATGCGAATGTAGACAAACTCAAGTCTCTTATTTTGGGACGGAGGGAGTATGTTCTTTTCACCAACAACAGCTGGAGTCATTGCATGTGTGTTCTTTTCACATACGACATATGGATCCACAAGTGTCATTGCATGTGTGCTCTTTTCACAATCCACCTATGGATCCACCAGTGTCTTTGCTTGTGTGTTCTTTTTTACTATCAACAACTGGAATTATTTCATGATTGTTCTTCTCACATACCACATATGGATCCACCAGTGTCATTGCATGTGTGTTCTCTTCACAATCCACACATGGATCCACCAGTGTCATTGCATGTGTGCTCTTTTTACTAACAACAACCAGAGTCATTGCATGTGTGTTCTCTATAGTGACCACACATGGATCCACCAGTGTCATTGCATATGTGTTCTTTTTACTAACAACAACCAGAGTCATTGAAATGTGTGCTCTTTTCACAATCCACCTTTGGATCCACCAGTCTCATTGCATGTATGTTCTTTTTACTAACAACAACTGAGCCATTGAAATGTGTGTTCTTTTCACATACCACATATGGATCCACTAGTGTCATTGAAATGTGTGTTCTTTTTAGAGACCACACACGGATCCACCAGTGTCATAGCTTGTGTGTTCTTTTCAATAACAAAAACCAGAGTCATTGCATGTGTGTTCTTTTCACATACCACATATGGATCCACCAGTGTCATTGCATGTGTGTTCTTTTCACAATCCACCTATGGATCCACCAGTGTCATTGCATTTATGTTCTTTTCACTAACAACAACTAGAGTCATTGCATGTGTGTTCTTTTCACATACCACATATGGATCCACTAGTGGCATTACATGTGTGCTCTTTTCACAATCCACATATGGATCAACTATTGTCATTGCATGTGTGTTCTTTTTAGTAACAACAACCAGAGTCATTGAAATGTGTGTTCTTTTCACATACCACCTATGGATCCACCAGTGTCATTGCATGTGTGCTCTTTTCACAATCCACCTATGGATCCACCTGTTGGAGATATGCCCTAGAGGCAATAATAAATGTAGTTATTATTATATATCTTTGTGTTTATGATAAATGTTTATATTCATGCTATAATAGTATTAACAAGGAAACATTAATACTTGTGTGAATTGTAAACTTAATTTGAAGTCCCTAGTAAAGCCTCTATATAATACTAGCTTGTTGGTTAATAAGATGATTGTGGTTTCCCTATCATGAACATTGAGATGTTATTAACAACAAGATCATATCGTTAGGAGAATGATATGGTGGACATACTCCTATAGATAAGCGTAGCATAAAGATCAAGTCATTTCAATAGTTCAATTGCTATATGCTTTCTGATACATAGTAACCTAATTCCTTCGACCATGAGATCATGCATATCACCTTTACTGGATGGATGCTTTGATGTCATCAAACACCACACCGTAACAGGGTGGCTATAAAGGTGGCATTGAGTGTTCGGAAAGTATTGGTTGAAACACATGGATCAAGAGTGGGATTTGTCCATCCACATGACGGATAGATATTCTCCGGCCCTCTCGTGAAATGTCATCCAATTAGCTTGCAAGCATGTGACCGGGCTCACAAGGGAGCACATATCACGGGAACGAGAAAAGAGTACTTATCAGTAACGAGGATGAACTAGGTATGCAGAGATACCGACGATCATAACCTCGGATAAGTAACATATCGTGAGACAAAGGGAAATTGGTATCGTATGTAAGTGGTTCATTCGATCGCAAAGTAATCGTAGAAATATGTGGGAGCCATATGAATTTCCAGATTCCTCTATTGGTTATTGTTCGGATAAGTGTCTCGATCATGTCCGCATAATTCACGAACCGTAGGGAGACACACTTAAGGATTCGACGTTGTTTGAGTAGTTATGGTATTATGAGAAAGAGACCGAATGTTGTTCGGAGTCTCGATGGGATCCGGATATCACGAGGTGATCCGGAATGGTCCGAGAATAAGATTCATATAAGGAAAGTCCTGCTTGAGTAGCGGAATGATTCCGTGTTTTCATCGAACATTCTAGAAGGTCCTGAATGTCCCAAGACCGAGGAGGACAAGGGTACATGAATGTGTCATTACATATTGGAATGAGTGCATCATGTACTAGGTGTTCTTGCTGTCCAAAATAAAGGGTTTATTTAAATCCTAAATTGAAAAGTCAAACGGCTAGTTTGAAAGTCAAACGCAAGTTTTGGAAAGTGGAAAGAGGAGGAGAAGTGGAGACCGACTTGGGGAGGAGTCCCTTGGCGGGCGCCAAGGCCCCAAGGCCGACTTGGTGAGGGACTCCTCCCTTGGTCGCCGCCCTCCCACCTATAAAGGGAGGGCAGGGCCTCCTCCTAACACACACACAAGTTCCTATCCTCTAAACTAAACCTAGACCTAAACCCTGCTTTAGAGCTATTTCGGTTTAGAGCCTTCTAATTGGTTTAGAGCCTTCTAATTGGTGTGTCTAATTACTAGACCACTAATAGCCTCTCATAAGCTCCACCATACCGCACCGGCTTAAGGCGAAGCCTCGGATTTCCTCTACTTCCTGCAGACCACGCCGTTGCCGGAATCGCGAGGAGAGTGCTACAACCTCCGCTGCCTTTGGAACAAGGAGAGGAAGGTCTTCGCCGAGTACCAAACGTGTGACCGATCAAGGGAGCGCCCGAACGTGGCGCTGAAGGATCGCTCACGATCTTGAGATCGGAAAGAGTACGACTACATCACCCACGAGAATCTGCCTCGTTAAACACTTTGGAATCTTCGAGGGTGAGTTATTCCATCGACTGCTGCAATCTAGTAGATAGATCTTGGCTTGTTTGTTTGTATGCGATAGAAATTTTTGTTTTCCATGCTACGAACCCCTACAAAGGGTATCGAGCCGTGTCTATATGTAGATCTGTTGACGAGTAGAACACAATGGTCATTGTGCGTTGATGCTTTTATTGTAGATTGCTTTTTGTGTACTTTGCATCTTGCGGTATGTTGGGATGAAGTGCCGGCTAACCTTACATGACATCGTTCATGAGACTTGCTCCACGCTTGACATGCAACTCAGATTGCATAAGTGGCTTTATGGTGCCTGCTTTCTCCTAGCTTAGTAAATATCCAATTTAGATCTGTTGATCAACAATGCTAGTATCAATGTTGTGGTTCTTGTTCGTAAGTTAGAACGACACTTATTGAAAGCCCCAAACCACGTAAAATATGCAAAGAAAGTAGAGGCGCCTAACTTTGTTTTGCGGTGTGCAAAGGATGTGATATGGCCATGATTGTGATTATATTTGATGTATGCAATGTTCCTTATTGTAAGTTGGCAACCGCAGAGCCATATGGTTGTCTTTAATTTCTGTTAAGACCTCGGTTCATTCAAAATAGTTGTAATAGTTGAAGCTGGTGGACGACAACCATGAAAGAAGCGCCATTGACCTTGATGCTATGCCGGTGATGATGGAGATCATGTTCGTGCTTGAAGATGGAGATCGAAGCACAAAGAAGAAAGGCCATATCATATCACATATTATGAATTGCATGTGATGTTAATCCTTTATGCATCTTGTATTGCTTAGTAGACGCATTGTAGCATTATAAGATGATCCCTCATGCACATAAATTTCAAGTTCTAAAGTGTTCACCCTTAGTATGCACCGCTACAAAGCTTGTCGCTCAAGCACCACGTGATGATCGGGTGTCTTTGATTCCGGTGAATACAACGTAAGCAAGCCAGATTTGCTTATGCGGTAGCTAAGGTTTGATCTTGACGAGCCTAGCATGTACGCACATGGCCTCGTGAACACGGATCGCCGAAAGGTAAAGCATGAATCATATAGTAGATATGATGAACATGATGATTGTTCGCCATTAAAACTATATCAACTCTCGTGATGATCGGTGTTGATGTAGTGGATTTGGTTCGTGTGATCACTAAAACAATGTGAGGGATGTTGTTTTGAGTGGAGTTCACCTAGTTTAATTTCATTAATTAATTTGAACTCAATTTTTCATAAACTTAGTCTAAACTATTGCAAATATGTTGTAGATCAATGGCAGCCTACCATCAATTTTAATGCTCCTAGAGAAAGAAAAGTTGAAAAACAATGGAAGCAATCATGGATTGGTTCCGCAATTTGAGGATTGTCCTCACAAATGGTAATTTGACCTATGTCCGGATGCACCGCTAGGTGACCCACTGCATTGATGCTACCGATGAAGTAAAGAATGTTTACCTTGCTCGAAGAATCAAGATCTATAGTTCAGTGTGCTATCTTGTATGGTTTAGAATCGAGCTTCTAAAAGGTTTGAAGAGTCGACCCATATGATATTGTCGAGGATCTCAAATTAATCTTTGAGACTCATGCGCAATTGAAAGTTATGAAGCTTCGAAAAGTTCTTTAACCGCAAGATGGAAGAGGGTAGCTCCGCTGAGCATGTGCTTAAGATGTCCGGGCACGCGAATAAACTTCAAAGCTTGGGTATAGTGATTCCTAATACTTTGGGGTTTACCGATCCTCCAATCACCGCCACCAAGTTACAAGAACTTTGTGATGAACTACAACATGCGTAACATGAACAAAGAGTTGCTGTAACTATTTGCTATGTTAAAATCTGCAGAAGTGGAGATCAAGAAAGAGCACCAAGTGTTGATGGTCAATAAGACCACCAAATTCAAGAAAGGCAAGTCTAAGCAAAAGGGACACTTCAAGAAGGGTGGTAAGAAAGCTGCCACGCCGACGAAGAGGACCAAGGCTGGACCCAAGCCTGATACTGAGTGCTTTTACTGCAAGGGAGAAGGTCACTGGAAGCGGAATTTCCCAAAGTACTTGGCGGATTTGAAGAACGGCAACATCAAGAAGAAAGGTATATCTGATATACATGTTATTGATGTGTATCTCACTAGTATTCGTAGTAGTGCCTGGGTATTTGATACTGGTTCGGTTGCTCATATTTGTAACTCGAAACAGGAGCTGCAGAATAAACGGAAGCTAGTGAAGAACGAGGTGACGATGCGCGTAGGAAACGGATCAAAGGTTGATGTGATCGCGGTCGGCACGCTACCTCTTCATCTACCATCGGGATTAGTTTTATACTTAAATAATTGTTATTTGGTGCCCATGTTAAGCATGAACATTATATCGGGATCTTGTTTATTAAGTAGACGGTTACTTGTTTAAATCCGAGAATAATGGTTGTTCGATTTATATGAGTAATATGTTTTATGCACATGCACCTTTGATAGATGGTCTATTCATATTGAATCTCGATAGTAGAAATACACATATTAATAACATTGAAGCTAAACGATTGAAATCAAGCGATAACTCGACCTATATGTGGCAATCGCTGCCTTGGTCACATTGGAGTGAAGCGTATGAAGAAACTCCATTCGATGGACTTCTTGAATCACTTGATTTTGAATCACTTGAAAGATGCGAGCATGTCCGATGGGTAAAATGACTAAGACTCCATTTTCAGTATAATGGAGCTTAGCCATGACTTATTGGAAATCATACATACCGATGTGTGTGGTCCAATGAGTGTAGCATCGCGCAGTGGTTATCGTTATGTTCTTACCTTCACGGATGATTTGAGTAGATATGGGTATATCTATTTCATGAAACATAAGTCCGAAACTTTCGAGAAGTTTAAGGAGTTTCAAAGTGAGGTAGAGAATCAACGTAACAAGAAGATTAAATTTCACGCTCGATCGTGGAGGTGAATATCTGTTACGAAGTTTACGGTAGCATTTGAAGAAATGTGGAATACTTTAGATTGACACCGCCGAACACCACAACAGAATGGTGTGTCCGAACGTCAGAATCGAACTCTCTTAGATATGGTTCGTTCTATGATGTCACTTATGATTTACCATTGTCATTTTGGGGTTATGCATTAGAAACATTGCATTCACTTTAAATAGGGCACCGTAAACTGCTGAAACGACACCGTATGAATTATGGTTTGGGAAGAAACCTAAATTGTCGCTCCTTAAAGTTTGGGGATGCGGCCTATGTAAAGAAGTTACAACCGGACAAGCTTGAACCCAAAGCGAAAAATGCGCCTTCATAGGATACCAAGGAAACTATTGGGTATACCTTCTATCATAGATCCGAAGGCAAAATCTTCGCTGTTAAGAATGGATCCTTTCTAGAGAAGGAATTTCTCTCAAAGAAGTGATGGAAGGAAAGTAGAACTCGACGAGGTTGTCGAACCTTCTCTCGAATTTAGTAGCGCAAAGACCGGAAGAAGTTCCTGTGGTGCCCGCACCAATAAGAGAGGAAGCTAATGATGGTGATCATGAAACTTCGGTTGAATTGCACAGAGCCCTGAGGTCAACGAGAAAATCGTACCACCCAGCATTGGTATGATTCCGTTATGAATGTCATGTTGGTGGACAACACCGATGACCCAGACATATGAGGAAGCGATGATGAGCCCAGATTCCAATAAATGGCAAGAAGCCATGAAATCCGAGATTGGATCCATGTACGAAAACCAAGTATGGACTTTGGTGGACTTACCGGATGGCCGGAAGGTGTCGAGAACAAATGGATTTTCAAGAAGAAAACAGATGTCGATGGTAATGTTATCGTTTATAAAGCTCGACTTGTCGCAAAAGGGTTTCACAAATTCAAGGAGTCGACTACGATGAGACTTCTTCACCGGTAGCGGTTAAAGTCCGTGGAGGATTATGTTAGCAATCGCTGCATATTATGATTATGAGATATGGCGATGGATGTCAAAACAGCATTCCTCAATGGAGACATTGATGAAGAGTTGTATATGATACAACCCAAAGGTTTTGTCGATCCTAAAGATGTTAACAAGGTATGCAAGCTTCAACGGTCCATCTATGGATTGAAGCAAGCATCCCGGTTGGAATCAACGCTTTGATAAGGTAATCAAAATTTTGGTTTTGTACAAACTTATGGAGAAGCTTGTATTTACAAGAAAGTGAGTGGGAGCTCAGAGCATTCTTAATACTATATGTGGATGACATATTGTTGATTGGGAATGATGTAGACCTTCTTAATAGTGTCAAAGAGTATTTGAATAATAGTTTTCAATGAAGGATCTTGGCAAGCAGCTTACATATTAGGCATAAAGATTTATAGAGATAAATCGAACGCCAAATATCATTGTCACAAAGTACATATTTGGACAAAGTTCTAAAGAGGTTTGAATGGAAGATAGCAAGAAAGGGTTCTACCCATGTTGTCAATACGACCTTGAGTAAAACTCAAAGTCCGACATCGCGTAAGATAGAGAAAGGATGAGTAAGACTCTCATGCCTCAGCCATAGGATCTCTAATGTATGCCATGCTATGTACTAGACCCGACATCGCATATGTCGTTAGTCTAACTAGCAGATATCAAAGTGATCCAGAGTGGATCATTGACAATGTTAAAAACATCCTTAAGTACTTGAGAAGAACTAAGGATATGGTTCTTTCTTATGGAGGTGATGAACAGCTGTTGTTAATGGTTACACCGATGTTAGTTGGAACACCGATCCGATGATTCTAAATCACAACTGGATAATGATTTATTTTGAATGGTGCAGAAGCTTATGGAGGAGTGCAAAGCAAAGCCAGGCGTAGATCTTCAACTGAATCGGAATACATGGTCGCTTCCGGAGGCTTCACAAGAAGCGATATGGATGAAAGAGTTCATTACAGAGCTGGGTGTGGTTCCAAGTGCGCTGACCCAATGTCTATCTATCGTGATAACATGGGCGCCATAGCCAATGCGCAAGAACCAAGGTCACACAAGAAGTCAAGATATCAAGTGCTGCGTTTCCACGCTATTCGAGAACATATCCAGGATGGGGATATAAAGATTTGCAAAGTACACACAGATCTGAATGTGGCGGATCCGTTGACTAAACCTCTCCCGAGGGCAAAACATGAACAACACCAAACTGCCATGGGTGTTCGGTATATTACCATGTAATCTAGATTAGATGACTCTAGTGCAAGTGGAGATCATGGAGATATGCCCTAGAGGCAATAATAAATGTAGTTATTATTATATATCTTTGTGTTTATGATAAATGTTTATATTCATGCTATAATAGTATTAACAAGGAAACATTAATATTTGTGTGAATTGTAAACTTAATTTGAAGTCCCTAGTAAAGCCTCTATATAATACTAGCTTGTTGGTTAATAAGATGATTGTGGTTTCCCTATCATGAACATTGAGATGTTATTAACAGCAAGATCATATCGTTAGGAGAATGATATGGTGGACATACTCCTATAGATAAGCGTAGCATAAAGATCAAGTCATTTCAATAGTTCAATTGCTATATGCTTTCTGATACATAGTAACCTAATTCCTTCGACCATGAGATCATGCATATCACCTTTACTGGATGGATGCTTTGATGTCATCAAACACCACACCGTAACAGGGTGGCTATAAAGGTGGCATTGAGTGTTCGGAAAGTATTGGTTGAAACACATGGATCAAGAGTGGGATTTGTCCATCCACATGACGGATAGATATTCTCTGGGCCCTCTCGGTGAAATGTCATCCAATTAGCTTGCAAGCATGTGACTGGCTCACAAGGGATCACATATCACGGGAACGAGAAAAGAGTACTTATCAGTAACGAGGATGAACTAGGTATGCAGAGATACCGACGATCATAACCTCGGATAAGTAACATATCGTGAGACAAAGGGAAATTGGTATCGTATGTAAGTGGTTCATTCGATCGCAAAGTAATCGAGAAATATGTGGAGCCATATGAATTTCCAGATTCCTCTATTGGTTATTGTTCGGAGAAGTGTCTCGATCATGTCCGCATAATTCAAACCGTAGGGAGACACACTTAAGGATTCGACGTTGTTTGAGTAGTTATGGTATTATGAGAAAGAGACCGAATGTTGTTCGAGTCTCGATGGGATCCGGATATCACGAGGTGATCCGGAATGGTCCGAGAATAAGATTCATATAAGGAAAGTCCTGCTTTGAGTAGCGGAATGATTCCGTGTTTTCATCAGAACATTCTAGAAGGTCCTGAATGTCCCAGACTGGAGGAGAAGGGTACATGAATGTGTCATTACATATTGGAATGATTGCATCATGTACTAGGTGTTCTTGCTGTCCAAAATAAAGGGTTTATTTAAATTCTAAATTGAAAAGTCAAACGGCTAGTTTGAAAGTCAAACGCAAGTTTTGGAAAGTGGAAAGAGGAGGAGAAGTGGAGACCGACTTGGGAGGAGTCCCTTGTCAAGGCGCGCCTCCCAAGGCCGACTTGGGGAGGGACTCCTCCCTGGCCGCCCTCCCACCTATAAAGGAGGGGCAGGGCCTCCCAACACACACAAGTTCCTATCCTCTAAACTAAACCCCAGACCTAAACCCCGCTTTAGAGCTATTTCGTTTAGAGCCTTCTAATTGGTTTAGAGCCTTCTAATTGGTGTGTCTAATTACTAGACCACTAATAGCCTCTCTCATAAGCTCCACCATACTCACCGGCTTAAGGCGAAGCCTCATGGATTTCCTCTACTTCCTGACCACGCCAGTCAGCCAATCGCGAGGAGAGTGCTACAACCTCCATTTGGCCGGAACAAGGAGAGGAAGGTCTTCGTCGAAACCAACGTGGTGACCGATCAAGGGAGCGCTGCCGGAACGTGGCGCTGGAAGGATCGTCTACGCGATCTTGAGATCGGAAAGAGTACGACTACATCACCCACGAGAATCTGCTCTCGTTAAACACTTTGGAATCTTCGAGGGTGAGTTATTCCATCGACTCGTTGCTGCAATCTAGTAGATAGATCTTGGCTTGTTTGTTTGTATGCGATAGAAATTTTTTGTTTTCCATGCTACGAACCCCTACACCACCAGTGTCATTAAAATGTGTGTTCTTTTTAGTAACAACAAGCAGAGTCATTGAAATGAGTGTTCTTTTCACATACCACATATGGTGTAACACCCTCGCCTGATAAGGCTGAGTTCATGTGTATAGTGCCAATCCCTGGATCGGTTCACTGGCACACACAGTACAAAATGATACCAAATATAACTGTGCATCATAAATACAACAAATATGATCCATAATTTACATTATTTATTCAAGTACACAGCGGAAAACGAATACAAGGTAGATCTCCATCCTTCAAATGTGCCACAGGCGATCAATTGTTGAGTGGAGTCTTGCGACCTATGAACGATCACTCAAATACGATATAACCTGCAACATGAAACGTTGCAGCCACGAATGGTCAATACATTGAATGTATGGCAAGTAGGCTAAAGTGGTTAACAACAGATCTATCAACTACATGCTTATTTGGCCAAGTGGAGTTCAGGCTCATTTGCATAAAGCAACAGTTTTATCCTAACATTTGTATCAAAGTAGTTTTCCAATACGATAAATAGGACACTCTGGTTCACTCCCAGGTGCTCCTACCCAATAATGTTAACCCAACAAGTATAAACTAATTCACAAATAAGTATGAGTCAGAAATATCATAGCATCAAGATCGTGTCGCTCAAATTGTCCATAACCGGGGACACGGCTAATCGATTTGTTTATACACCGCAGGGTTAGTACACTTTACCCATGTGACTTGGCTAGCCCAGCTGTGCACTATCACTCTCATATTGGGTGATGATAGGAGAAGTCCAAGAAGGAACCGCTCGGGAAGTAGCTCCCAATCCCGACGCGAACCGTCCAACCTACACTATCTACATCTCTGGATACTGGGTTCGAAAGTTACCATAACCTACTGAGTTCAGCCAACCGCCCATTTCATTATTGGCACATGGTTGCACACGAAAGCTTCCAAACAAAGAAACCAATCATTTCTCAGTGTCCTAGGCGGCATTCCCCACCATAAATACACTCGATGACCCAATCAATGCCATTCCGCCCAGGTGGTTCATTAAAACATATTGGTTTGTCATTTAGCAAAACATAAGCCTTTCAAAACATATAACTTTTCATGATGTGATTCCCTTCCTCGTCTAAATAGCATAGCTAAGCAATCTACCAATACGATGGCTCATAAACAAGGAATACTAGGGAATAATATGGGATATAGCATAGCATATACACATCAATTCCTACAGATGCAATTCTACAAAAGCATCTACAATGCATAGGAAAACAATAGGACATTTATGACCAAGATAGCACCACTTGCCTTTGCTATAGATGTAGTCGATTAGATAATCCTCACAATTTTCATAGATATAATGGTTGCTCTCATCATAACCACAATACTTGTAATCATAGTAGTTGCAATCACACACGTTGCACTCCTCGCAATCTATCGATCAAACAATTGCATACAACATAAACAATAGCACATAGAGATCAAACAAATACAACAAATGCATGCATGAAAATTTAATAAGTCACAATGGTTGTTACTTTAGTTCTGAACATAGTTAGATTACATGATGCATGTGGAAAGTCATTTAACGCACTAAAGCTTTTATTGCTAAAGTTGTATCGATTTAATATGGTGTATACCACTTTAATCGAACTAAATATGTTTATGTCGTATTAAATTGTGAACTAGATGCTACTGGATAGAGGTAATGCAATTTAGAGACAGTGGCAATTTGAATCACCCCTAAAGGAGTTATAGATATTTTCTTATGATTAAAACACTATTTCAATGGGTTTAAATATTTCTGTATGAATTTCTGTTTTAACAGTACCAAATAATTTGTCATGCAATTTCTCTGTATAGATATTGTCAATACAAAACATTAGCACTTGGATTCACCCTAATCGGAGTTATAGATCTTTTTGTATGATTTAAATAGTGTTTAATGGTTTTAAATGATTCATACAGTTTCTGTTGTCTAAAAATCAAACTAAAATTATATCTGTAATCTCCACGGAATTGTGATTTCAGAGACATATTATTTGTAATTTTCTGAATAGTATTTAATTTCTTATGAATTTATTACTATAAATAGGCCATTAAACCATTTAAATCTTCACGGCAAAACCTTACAGTAAAATGCTGAACTAATTACATATTGATGATCTACATGGAACCAGCTTTCCATCGGTATATCATTTATATTTTTGTGACAAGCAACTAATTTACTATGAATTTAATGATTTATAAAGCCATTAAAACTAATTAAATTTCTACGGGTTAAATAATCTGCAAAGGCTAGATCCAACCAGATATTATTAAAGTACATTACAGTAGCTTCAATTTGATATATTATTCATATTTTTCGGAATTACAGATAATTTCTTATGAATTTATTAACCTAAAAGACCATTAAGACTAATTAAACTACTTAAGTAACCACGTACAGTAAAAGTTGGATCTATTCTTATAAGATGATTCTACGTAAAATTATCTTCAATTTGATATATTATACGCAATTTTTGGACATAGTATGAATTTCTAATGAATTTTACAAGTTAGATCTATAATATGCAATTTTAAATTCGAACGGAATATTCCAGGGAATATTCCGCTGACTGGACAGGTTGACTTTGCATGCTGACTGGGACTAGATGTTGACCTTATGTTGACGTAGCATTGATGAGAAAGATGACCGGGATGACGACATGGCACGCACCGGTTTGATTGGATCTCGACCGTCTCGATAGGATCCGGTGGATATAAGAAGAGATTGACCCGATTTTGGCTCAGAATAGACAAGAAATAGATCTGTGTTAGAGAGACAAATCCGTAGGTCAAATCGAAAAACTCAGAACATGAAAGTTGTGGGGAATCATTATTCCTACCTTCTCACCAAAGGAATTTGGATTTGAATAAACGAGCGCGAGTAGATCTTGGATTTACACCGTAAGATCTGAAATATTGCGATACGAAATTCTCCGGCTGTGGTGGATGAAAAGAGGTGAGGTTTGTCGGGATTGAAAGATTTCGACGATCCCTACAACTTTCGTTTTTTGACCGAAGGCAAACGACGAAGTCTAGATGGGTTAAAAAGCGAAATACGATTCGGGCATATGTAGATTCGGGATTTCGAGAAGAAAAACTCCTACAGCTATGGCTCCACGAGTTTATATTTAGGTTTGAGACGGTATAGAGGTAGGCCTTGGAGTAGGGGCAAGTAGAAACAAACGGAAGTTAATTCGGAGTTTTAGATAAAAAGTTATAGCAGTTTGAATAGAGATAGGTCTAGAAAACAGATTTTTTGCACGAAATTTAAAGCAATGGGATCGTTATTCACGTACGTGCCTCTGGCTGGTCGGTCCAGGTGGGCCGGCCCGTTAGAAAAAAAATCTCTTTTTTTTTCTTTTTCTTTTTTTCTATTTACTTGTTTCCTTCATATCTTTTGCATACGAACTCCAAATGACATGATTCTTATTTCTAAATTTTTCTAAAATTGAATAGATCATTATAGGATCAAATTTGCAATGTTTTTACTAGTTTGGAAGTAGTGGATTTATAAATCCTTGTATATTCCATTTTATTTATATCTTTATTTATTTGTATTTATTCCATAACTTTTTCATACTAGCTCCAAATGAGCTCAATTTTGTTTCTAAAATTTTGTAGTATTAATTGGATCTCTTTAGGCTATAATTATCAATAATTTATGCCTTAGCATCAGTGGGTTTTAATAAGTCAATTTAATTCTTTTAGGAACATTTGGGCGAATCAACTATAGGATTTAGATAGCAGGATTTGGATTCAGTTTGTGAGATCTTTGCATGGATGTAATGAAATGCTTATGAATGCTTCATGATTTTCATTTTGAAATCTTGCACACTAATTCTACAATCCATAATCAATCCATACCCTTTTGCCTATATGGCTACTTAGGTCTTAACAAAAGAATATAGGATTTTGAATTCAAGGTTGAGAGGATTTTCTATTCAAAAAGTTTCTTCTCTTTGAGAATTGTCAACATAGTCAAACAATCAATCAAACTTATTTATTTATTTCACATTCCAAAATTAGGAGAATTTTGGGATGTGACATATGGATCCACCAGTGTCACTGCATGTGTGTTCTTTTTAGTAACAACAACCAGAGTCATTGCATGTGTGTTTTTTTCACATACCACATATGGATCCACCAGTGTCATTGACCTGTGTGTTCTTTTCAGAGACAACACTTGGATCCACCAGTGTCATTGCATGTACTCCCTCCATCCCAAAATAAGTGACGTGTTTTTTTCTAGATTCGGATGTATGTAGACACGTTTTAGTATATAGATACATGCGATTGTAGACAAACTCAAGTCTCTTATTTTGGGACGGAGGGAGTATGTTCTTTTCACTAACAACAGCTGGAGTCATTGCATGTGTGTTCTTTTCACATACGACATATGGATCCACAAGTGTCATTCCATGTGTGCTCTTTTCACAATCCACCTATGGATCCACCAGTGTCATTGCATGTGTGTTCTTTTTTACTATCAACAACTTGAATCATTTCATGACTGTTCTTCTCACATACCACATATGGATCCACCAGTGTCATTGCATGTGTGTTCTCTTCACAATCCACACATGGATCCACCAGTGTCATTGCATGTGTGCTCTTTTTACTAACAATAACCAGAGTCATTGCATGTGTGTTCTCTTTAGTGACCACACATGGATCCACCAGTGTCATTGCATATGTGTTCTTTTTACTAACAACAACCAGAGTCATTGAAATGTGTGCTCTTTTCACAATCCACCTTTGGATCCACTAGTCTCAGTGCATGTATGTTCTTTTTACTAACAACAACTGAGCCATTGAAATGTGTGTTCTTTTCACATACCACATATGGATCCACTAGTGTCATTGAAATGTGTGTTCTTTTTAGATACCACACATGGATCCACCAGTGTCATAGCTTGTGTGTTCTTTTCAATAACAACAACCAGAGTCATTGCATGTGTGTTCTTTTCACATACCACATATGGATCCACCAGTGTCATTGCATGTGTGTTCTTTTCACAATCCACCTATGGATCCACCAGTGTCATTGCATGTATGTTCCTTTCACTAACAACAACTGGAGTCATTGCATGTGTGTTCTTTTCACATACCACATATGGATCCACCAGTGTCATTGCATGTGTGCTCTTTTCACAATCCACCTATGGATCCAGCAGTGTCATTGCATGTGTGTTCTTTTTAGTAACAACAACCAGAGTCATTGAAATGTGTGTCCTTTTCACATACCACCTATGGATCCACTAGTGTCATTGCATGTGTGTTCTTTTTAGTAACAACAACCAGAATCATTGCATGTGTGTTCTTTTCACATACCACATATAGATCCACCAGTGTCATTGCGTGTATGTTCTTTTCACTAACAACAACTAGAGTCATTGCATTTGTGTTCTTTTCACATACCACATATGGATCCACCAGTGTCATTGTATGTGTGCTCTTTTCACAATCCACCTATGGATCCACCAGTGTCATTGCATGTGTGTTCTTTTTACTAACAACAACCAGAGTCATTGAAATGTGTGTTCTTTTCACATACCACCTATGGATCCACTAGTGTCATTGCATGTGTGTTCTTTTTAGTAACAACAACCAGAGTCATTGCATGTGTGTTCTTTTCACATACCACATATGGATCCACCAGTGTCATTGTATGTGTGCTCTTTTCACAATCCACCTATGGATCCACCAGTGTCATTACATGTGTGTTCTTTTTACTAACAACAACTGGAGTCAATGCATGTGTGTTCTTTTCACATACCACATATGGATCCACCAGTGTCATTGCATGTGTGTTCTTTTCACATACCACCTATGGATCCACTAGTGTCATTGCATGTGTGTTCTTTTTAGTAACAACAACCAGAGTCATTGCATGTGTGTTCTTTTCACATACCACTCATGGATCCACCAGTGTCATTGCATGTATGTTCTTTTCACATACCACATATGGATCCACTAGTGTCATTGCATGTGTGCTCTTTTCACAATCGACATATGGATCAACTAGTGTCATTGCATGTGTGTTCTTTTTAGTAACAACAACCAGAGTCATTGAAATGTGTGTTCTTTTCACATACCACATATGGATCCACCATTGTCATTGCATGTGTGCTCTTTTCACAATCCACCTATGGATCCACCAGTGTCATTGCATGTGTGTTCTTTTTACTAACAACAACCAGAGTCATTGCATGTGTGTTCTTTTCACATACCACAATGGATCCACTAGTGTCACTGAAATGTGTGTTCTTTTTAGAGACCACACATGGATCCACCAGTGTCATTGCATGTGTTTTTTTTCACTAACTACAACCAGAGTCATATCATGTGTGTTCTTTTCACATACCACATATGGATCCACAAGTGTCATTGCATGTGTTTTCTTTTCACAATCCACTAGTGTCATTGCATGTATGTTCTTTTCACTAACAACAACTGGAGTCATTGCATGTGTGTTCTTTTCACATACCACATATGGATCCACTAGTGTCATTGCATGTGTGCTCTTTTCACAATCCACCTATGGATCCACCAGTGTCATTGCATGTGTGTTCTTTTTACTAACAACAACTGGAGTCATTTCTTGACTGTTCTTCTCACATACCTCATATGGATCCACCAGTGTCATTGCATGTGTATTCTCTTCACAATCCACACATGGATCCACCAGTGTCATTGCATGTGTGCTCTTTTTACTAACAACAACCAGAGTCATTGCATGTGTGTTCTCTTCAGAGACCACACATGGATCCACCAGTGTCATTGCATGTGTTTTCTTTTTACTAACAACAACCAGAGTCATTGAAATGTGTGCTCTTTTCATAATCCACCATTGGATCCACCGGTGTCATTGCATGTGTGTTCTTTTTACTAACAACAACTGAGTCATTGAAATGTGTGTTCTTTTCACATACCACATATGGATCCACTAGTGTCATTGAAATGTGTGTTTTTTTAGAGACCACACATGGATCCACCAGTGTCATTGCATGTGTGTTCTTTTCACTAACAACAACCAGAGTCATTGCATGTGAGTTCTTTTCACATGCCACATATGGATCCACCGGTGTCATTGCATGTGTGTTCTTTGCACTAACAACAACAAGAGTCATTGCATGTGTGTTCTTTTCACATACCACATATGGATCCACAAGTGTCATTGCATGTGTGTTCTTTTCACAATACACCTATGGATCCACCAGTGTCATTGCATGTATGTTCTTTTCACTAATAACAAATGTATTCATTGCATGTGTGTTCTTTTCACATACCACATACGGATCCACCAGTGTCATTGCATTTGTGCTCTTTTCACGATCCACCTATGGATCCACCAGTGTCATTGCATGTGTGTTCTTTTTACTAACAACAACTGGAGTCATTTCATGACTGTTCTTCTCACATACCACATATGGATCCACTAGTGTCATTGCATGTGTGTTCTCTTCACAATCCACACATGGATCCACCAGTGTCATTGCATGTGTGCTCTTTTTACTAACAACAACCAGAGTCATTGCATGTGTGTTCTCTTAAGAGACCACACATGGATCCACCAGTGTTATTGTATATGTGTTCTTTTTACTAACAACAACCAGAGTCATTGAAATGTGTGCTCTTTTCACAATCCACCTTTGGATCGACCAGTGTCATTGCATGTGTGTTCTTTTTACTAACAACAACCAGAGTCATTGAAATGTGTGTTCTTTTCACATACCACCTATGGATCCACCAGTGTCATTGCATGTGTGTTCTTTTTAGTAACAACAACCAGAGTCATTGCATGTGTGTTCTTTTCACATACCACATATGGATCCACCAGTGTCATTGAAATGTGTGTTCTCTTCAGAGACCACACGTTGAGCCACCAGTGTCTATGCATGTATGTTCTTTTCACTAACAACAACTGGAGTCATTGCATGTGTGTTCTTTTCACATACCACACATGGATCCACCAGTGTCATTGCATGTGTGCTCTTTTCACAATCCACCTATGGATCCACTAGTGTCATTGCATGTGTGTTCTTTTTACTAACAACAACTGGAGTCACTTCATGACTGTTCTTCTCACATACCACATATGGATCCACCAGTGTCATTGCATGTGTGTTCTCTTCACAATCCACACATGGATCCACCAGTGTTATTGCATGTGTGTTCTTTTTACTAACAACAACCAGAGTCATTGCATGTGTGTTCTCTTCAGAGACCACACACGGATCCACCAGTGTCATTGCATGTGTGTTCTTTTTACTAACAACGACCAGAGTCATTGAAATGTGTGCTCTTTTCATAATCCACCATTGGATCCACCGGTGTCATTGCATGTGTGTTCTTTTTACTAACAACAACGGAGTCATTGAAATGTGTGTTCTTTTCACATACCACAATGGATCCACTAGTGTCACTGAAATGTGTGTTCTTTTTAGAGACCACACATGGATCCACCAGTGTCATTGCATGTGTTTTTTTTCACTAACTACAACCAGAGTCATATCATGTGTGTTCTTTTCACATACCACATATGGATCCACAAGAGTCATTGCATGTGTTTTCTTTTCACAATCCACCAGTGTCATTGCATGTATGTTCTTTTCACTAACAACAACTGGAGTCATTGCATGTGTGTTCTATTCACATACCACATATGGATCCACTAGTGTCATTGCATGTGTGCTCTTTTCACAATCCACCTATGGATCCACCAGTGTCATTGCATGTGTGTTCTTTTTACTAACAACAACTGGAGTCATTTCTTGACTGTTCTTCTCACATACCACATATGGATCCACCAGTGTCATTGCATGTGTGTTCTCTTCACAATCCACACATGGATCCACCAGTGTCATTGCATGTGTGCTCTTTTTACTAACAACAACCAGAGTCATTGCATGTGTGTTCTCTTCAGAGACCACACATGGATCCACCAGTGTCATTGCATGTGTGTTCTTTTTACTAACAACAACCAGAGTCATTGAAATGTGTGCTCTTTTCATAATCCACCATTGGATCCACCGGTGTCATTGCATGTGTGTTCTTTTTACTAACAACAACTGAGTCATTGAAATGTGTGTTCTTTTCACATAGCACATATGGATCCACTAGTGTCATTGAAATGTGTGTTTTTTTAGAGACCACACATGGATCCACCAGTGTCATTGCATGTGTGTTCTTTTCACTAACAACAACCAGAGTCATTGCATGTGAGTTCTTTTCACATACCACATATGGATCCACCGGTGTCATTGCATGTGTGTTCTTTGCACTAACAACAACAAGAGTCATTGCATGTGTGTTCTTTTCACATACCACATATGGATCCACAAGTGTCATTGCATGTGTGTTCTTTTCACAATACACCTATGGATCCACCAGTGTCATTGCATGTATGTTCTTTTCACTAATAACAAATGGATTCATTGCATGTGTGTTCTTTTCACATACCACATACGGATCCACCAGTGTCATTGCATTTGTGCTCTTTTCACGATCCACCTATGGATCCACCAGTGTCATTGCATGTGTGTTCTTTTTACTAACAACAACTAGAGTCATTTCATGGCTGTTCTTCTCACATACCACATATGGATCCACTAGTGTCATTGCATGTGTGTTCTCTTCACAATCCACACATGGATCCACCAGTGTCATTGCATGTGTGCTCTTTTTACTAACAACAACCAGAGTCATTGCATGTGTGTTCTCTTAAGAGACCACACATGGATCCACCAGTGTTATTGCATATGTGTTCTTTTTACTAACAACAACCAGAGTCATTGAAATGTGTGCTCTTTTCACAATCCACCTTTGGATCGACCTGTGTCATTGCATGTGTGTTCTTTTTACTAACAACAACCGAGTCATTGAAATGTGTGTTCTTTTCATATACCACATATGGATCCACTAGTGTCATTGAAATGTGTGTTCTTTTTAGAGACCACACATGGATCCACCAGTGTCATAGCTTGTGTGTTCTTTTCAATAACAACAACCAGAGTCATTGCATGTGTGTTCTTTTCACATACCACATATGGATCCACCAGTGTCATTGCATGTGTGTTCTTTTCACAATCCACCTATGGATCCACCAGTGTCATTGCATTTATGTTCTTTTCACTAACAACAACTAGAGTCATTGCATGTGTGTTCTTTTCACATACCACATATGGATCCACAAGTGGCATTACATGTGTGCTCTTTTCACAATCCACATATGGATCAACTAGTGTCATTGCATGTGGGTTCTTTTTAGTAACAACAACAGACTCATTGAAATGTGTGTTCTTTTCACATACTAGCTATGGATCCACCAGTGTCATTGCATGTGTGTTCTTTTTAGTAAAAACAACCAGAGTCATTGCATGTGTGTTCTTTTCACATACCACATATGGATCCACTAGTTTCATTAAAATGTGTGTTCTTTTTAGAGACCACACATGGATCCACCAGTGTCATTGCATGTATGTTCTTTTCACTAACAACAACTGGAGTCATTGCATGTGTGTTCTTTTCACATACCACATATGGATCCACCAGTGTCATTGACATGTGTGTTCTTTTCAGAGACAACACTTGGATCCACCAGTGTCATTGCATGTACTCCCTCCATCCCAAAATAAGTGACGTGGGTTTTTCTAGATTCGGATGTATCTAGACACGTTTTAGTATATAGATACATGCGAATGTAGACAAACTCAAGTCTCTTATTTTGGGATGGAGGGAGTATGTTCTTTTCACTAACAACAACTGGAGTCATTGCATGTGTGTTCTTTTCACATACGACATATGGATCCACAAGTGTCATTGCATGTGTGCTCTTTTCACAATCCACCTATGGATCCACTAGTGTCATTGCATGTGTGTTCTTTTTTACTATCAACAACTGGAATCATTTCATGACTGTTCTTTTCACGTACCACCTATGGATCCACTAGTGTCATTGCATGTGTGTTCTTTTTAGTAACAACAACCAGAGTCATTGCATGTGTGTTCTCTTTAGAGACCACACATGGATCCACCAGTGTCATTGCAGGTGTGTTCTTTTTACTAACAACAACCAGAGTCATTGAAATGTGTGCTCTTTTCACAATCCACGATTGGATCCACCGGTGTCATTGCATGTGAGTTCTTTTTACTAACAACAACCAGAGTCATTGAAATGTGTGTTATTTTCACATACCACCTATGGATCCACTAGTGTCATTGCATGTGTGTTCTTTTTAGTAACAACAACCAGAGTCATTGCATGTGTGTTCTTTTCACATACCACATATGGATCCACCAGTGTCATTGAAATGTGTGTTCTCTTCAGAGACCATACATGGATCCACCAGTGTCATTGCATGTATGTTCTTTTCACTAACAACAACTGGAGTCATTGCATGTGTGTTCTTTTCACATACCACATATGGATCCACAAGTGTCATTGCATGTGTGCTCTTTTCACAATCCACATATGGATCAACTATTGTCATTGCATGTGTGTTCTTTTTAGTAACAACAACCAGAGTCATTGAAATGTGTGTTCTTTTCACATACCACATATGGATCCACCAGTGTCATTGCATGTGTGCTCTTTTCACAATCCACCTATGGATCCACCAGTGTCATTGCATGTGTGTTCTTTTTACTAACAACAACCAGAGTCATTGAAATGTGTGTTCTTTTCACATACCACGTATGGATCCACTAGTGTCATTGCATGTGTGTTCTTTTTAGTAACAACAACCAGAGTCATTGCATGTGTGTTCTTTTCACATACCACATATGGATCCACCAGTGTCATTGAAATGTGTGTTCTCTTCAGAGACCACACATTGATCCACCAGTGTCTATGCATGTATGTTCTTTTCATTAACAACAACTGGAGTCATTGCATGTGTGTTCTTTTCACATACCACATATGGATCCACAAGTGTCATTGCATGTGTGCTCTTTTCACAATCCACCTATGGATCCACCAGTGTCATTCCATGTGTGTTCTTTTTACTAACAACAACTGGAGTCATTTCTTGACTGTTCTTCTCACATACCACATATGGATCCACCAGTGTCATTGCATGTGTGTTCTCTTCACAATCCACACATGGATCCACCAGTGTCATTGCATGTGTGCTCTTTTTACTAACAACAACCAGAGTCATTGCATGTGTGTTCTCTTCAGAGACCACACATGGATCCTGATGTCATTGCATGTGTGTTCTTTTTACTAACAACAACCAGAGTCATTGAAATGTGTGCTCTTTTCACAATCCACCATTGGATCCACCGGTGTCATTGCATGTGTGTTCTTTTTACTAACAACAACTGAGTCATTGAAATGTGTGTTCTTTTCACATACCACATATGGATCCACTAGTATCATTGAAATGTGTGTTTTTTTAGAGACCACACCTAGATCCACCAGTGTCATTGTATCTGTGTTCTTTTCACTAATAACAACCAGAGTCATTGCATGTGAGTTCTTTTCACATACCACATATGGATCCACCGGTGTCATTGCATGTGTGTTCTTTGCAGTAACAACAACAAGAGTCATTGCATGTGTGTTATTTCCACATACCACATATGGATCCACAAGTGTCATTGCATGTGTGTTCTTTTCACAATCCACCTATGGATCCACCAGTGTCATTGCATGTATGTTCTTTTCACTAACAACAAATGGATTCATTGCATGTGTGTTCTTTTCACATACCACATATGGATCCACCAGTGTCATTGCATGTGTGCTCTTTTCACAATCCACCTATGGATCCACCAGTGTCATTGCATGCGTGTTCTTTTTACTAACAACAACTGGAGTCATTTCATGACTGTTCTTCTCACATACCACATATGGATCCACCAGTGTCATTGCATGTGTGTTCTCTTCACAATCCACACATGGATCCACCAGTATCATTGCATGTGTGCTCTTTTTACTAACAACAACCAGAGTCATTGCATGTGTGTTCTCTTCAGAGACCACACATGGATCCACCAGTGTCATTGCATGTGTGTTCTTTTTACTAACAACAACCAGAGTCATTGAAATGTGTGCTCTTTTCACAATCCACCATTGGATCCACCGGTGTCATTGCATGTGTGTTCTTTTTACTAACAACAACTGAGTCATTGAAATGTGTGTTCTTTTCACATACCACATATGGATCCACTAGTGTCATTGAAATGTGTGTTTTTTTAGAGACCACACCTAGATCCACCAGTGTCATTGTATCTGTGTTCTTTTCACTAATAACAACCAGAGTCATTGCATGTGAGTTCTTTTCACATACCACATATGGATCCACCGGTGTCATTGCATGTGTGTTCTTTGCACTAACAACAACAAGAGTCATTGCATGTGTGTTCTTTCCACATACCACATATGGATCCACAAGTGTCATTGCATGTGTGTTCTTTTCACAATCCACCTATGGATCCACCAGTGTCATTGCATGTATGTTCTTTTCACTAACAACAAATGGATTCATTGCATGTGTGTTCTTTTCACATACCACATATGGATCCACCAGTGTCATTGCATGTGTGCTCTTTTCACAATCCACCTATGGATCCACCAGTGTCATTGCATGCGTGTTCTTTTTACTAACAACAACTGGAGTCATTTCATGACTGTTCTTCTCACATACCACATATGGATCCACCAGTGTCATTGCATGTGTGTTCTCTTCACAATCCACACATGGATCCACCAGTGTCATTGCATGTGTGCTCTTTTTACTAACAACAACCAGAGTCATTGCATGTGTGTTCTCTTAAGAGACCACACATGGATCCACCATTGTCATTGCATATGTGTTCTTTTTACTAACAACAACCAGAGTCATTGAAATGTGTGCTCTTTTCACAATCCACCTTTGGATCAACCAGTGTCATTGCATGTGTGTTCTTTTTACTAACAACAACCGAGTCATTGAAATGTGTGTTCTTTTCATATACCACATATGGATCCACTAGTGTCATTGAAATGTGTGTTCTTTTTAGAGACCACACATGGATCCACAAGTGTCATAGCTTGTGTGTTCTTTTCAATAACAACAACCAGAGTCATTGCATGTGTGTTCTTTTCACATACACATATGGATCCACCAGTGTAATTGCATGTGTGTTCTTTTCCCAATCCACCTATGGATGCACCAGTGTCATTGCATTTATGTTCTTTTCACTAACAACAACTAGAGTCATTGCATGTGTGTGCTTTTCACATACCACATATGGATCCACTAGTGGCATTAAATGTGTGCTCTTTTCACAATCCACATATGGATCAACTAGTGTCATTGCATGTGTGTTCTTTTTAGTAACAACAACCAGAGTCATTGCATGTGTGTTCTTTTCACATACCACATATGGATCCACTAGTGTCATTAAAATGTGTATTCTTTTTAGAGACCACACATGGATCCACCAGTGTCATTGCATGCATGTTCTTTTCACTAACAACAAATGGAGTCATTGCATGTGTGTTCTTTTCACTAATAACAACCAGAGTCATTGCATGTGAGTTCTTTTCACATACCACATATGGATCCACCGGTGTCATTGCATGTGTGTTCTTTGCACTAACAACAACAAGAGTCATTGCATGTGTGTTCTTTCCACATACCACATATGGATCCACAAGTGTCATTGCATGTGTGTTCTTTTCACAATCCACTTATGGATCCACCATTGTCATTGCATGTATGTTCTTTTCACTAACAACAAATGGATTCATTGCATGTGTGTTCTTTTCACATACCACATATGGATCCACCAGTGTCATTGCATGTGTGCTCTTTTCACAATCCACCTATGGATCCACCAGTGTCATTGCATGCGTGTTCTTTTTACTAACAACAACTGGAGTTATTTCATGACTGTTCTTCTCACATACCACATATGGATCCACCAGTGTCATTGCATGTGTGTTCTCTTCACAATCCACACATGGATCCACCAGTGTCATTGCATGTGTGCTCTTTTTACTAACAACAACCAGAGTCATTGCATGTGTGTTCTCTTAATAGACCACACATGGATCCACCATTGTCATTGCATATGTGTTCTTTTTACTAACAACAACCAGAGTCATTGAAATGTGTGCTCTTTTCACTATCCACCTTTGGATCAACCAGTGTCATTGCATGTGTGTTCTTTTTACTAACAACTACTGAGTCATTGAAATGTGTGTTCTTTTCATATACCACATATGGATCCACTAGTGTCATTGAAATGTGTGTTCTTTTTAGAGACCACACATGGATCCACAAGTGTCATAGCTTGTGTGTTCTTTTCAATAACAACAACCAGAGTCATTGCATGTGTGTTCTTTTCACATACCACATATGGATCCACCAGTGTCATTGCATGTGTCTTCTTTTCACAATCCACCTATGGATCCACCAGTGTCATTGCATTTATGTTCTTTTCACTAACAACAACTAGAGTCATTGCATGTGTGTTCTTTTCACATACCACATATGGATCCTCTAGTGGCATTACATGTGTTCTCTTTTCACAATCCACATATGGATCAACTAGTGTCATTGCATGTGTGTTCTTTTTAGTAACAACAACCAGAGTCATTGAAATGTGTGTTCTTTTCACATACCACCTATGGATCCACCAGTGTCATTGCCTGTGTTCTTTTTAGTAAAAACAACCAGAGTCATTGCATGTGTGTTCTTTTCACATACCACATATGGATCCACTAGTGTCATTAAAATGTGTATTATTTTTAGAGACCACACATGGATCCACCAGTGTCATTGCATGTATGTTATTTTCACTAACAACAACTGGAGTCATTGCATGTGTGCTCTTTTCACAATCCACCTATGGATCCACCAGTGTCATTGCATGTGTGTTCTTTTTACTATCAACAACTGGAGTCATTTCTTGACTGTTCTTCTCACATACCACATATGGATCCATCAGTGTCATTGCATGTGTGTTCTCTTCACAATCCACACATGGATCCACCAGTGTCATTGCATGTGTGCTCTTTTTACTAACAACAACCAGAGTCATTGCATGTGTGTTCTCTTCAGATACCACACATGGATCCACCAGTGTCATTGCAGGTGTGTTCTTTTTACTAACAACAACCAGAGTCATTGAAATGTGTGCTCTTTTCACAATCCACCATTGGATCCACCGGTGTCATTGCATGTGTGTTCTTTTTACTAACAACAACTGAGTCATTGAAATGTGTGTTCTTTTCACATACCACATATGGATCCACTAGTGTCATTGAAATGTGTTTTTTTTTAGAGACCACACATGGATCCACCAGTGTCATTGCATGTGTGTTCTTTTCACTAATAACAACCAGAGTCATTGCATGTGAGTTCTTTTCACATACCACATATGGATCCACCGGTGTCATTGCATGTGTGTTCTTTGCACTAACAACAACAAGAGTCATTGCATGTGTGTTCTTTTCACATACCACGTATGGATCCACAAGTGTCATTGCATGTGTGTTCTTTTCAGAATCCACCTATGGATCCACCAGTGTCATTGCATGTATGTTCTTTTCACTAACAACAAATGGATTCATTGCATGTGTGTTCTTTTCACATACGACATAGGAATCCACCAGTGTCATTGCATGTGTGCACTTTTCACAATCCACCTATGGATCCACCAGTGTCATTGCATGCGTGTTCTTTTTACTAACAACAACTAGAGTCATTTCATGACTGTTCTTCTCACATACCACATATGGATCCACCAGTGTCATTGCATGTATGTTCTCTTCACAATCCACACATGGATCCACCAGTATCATTGCATGTGTGCTCTTTTTACTAACAACAACCAGAGTCATTGCATGTGTGTTCTCTTAAGAGACCACACATGGATCCACCAGTGTCATTGCGTATGTGTTCTTTTTACTAACAACAACCAGAGTCATTGAAATGTGTGCTCTTTTCATAATCCACCTTTGGATCAACCAGTGTCATTGCATGTGTGTTCTTTTTACTAACAACAACCGAGTCATTGAAATGTGTGTTCTTTTCATATACCACATATGGATCCACTAGTGTCATTGAAATGTGTGTTCTTTTTAGAGACCACACATGGATCCACCAGTGTCATAGCTTGTGTGTTCTTTTCAATAACAACAACCAGAGTCATCGCATGTGTGTTCTTTTCACATACCACATATGGATCCACCAGTGTCATTGCATGTGTGTTCTTTTCACAATCCACCTATGGATCCACCAGTGTCATTGCATTTATGTTCTTTTCACTAACAACAACTAGAGTCATTGCATGTGTGTTCTTTTCATATACCACATATGGATCCACTAGTGGCATTACATGTGTGCTCTTTTCACAATCCACATATGGATCAACTAGTGTCATTGCATGTGTGTTCTTTTTAGTAACAACAACCAGAGTCATTGAAATGTGTGTTCTTTTCACATACCACCTATGATCCACCAGTGTCATTGCATGTGTGTTCTTTTTAGTAAAAACAACCAGAGTCATTGCATGTGTGTTCTTTTCACATACCACATATGGATCCACTAGTGTCATTAAAATGTGTGTTCTTTTTAGAGACCACAACCAGAATCATTGCATGTATCTTCTTTTCACATACCACATATGGATCCACCAGTGTCATTGCATGTATGTTCTTTTCACTAACAACAACTGGAGTCATTGCATTTGTGTTCTTTTCACATACCACATATGGATCCACCAGTGTCATTGCATGTGTGCTCTTTTCACAATCCACCTATGGATCCACCAGTGTCATTGCATGTGTGTTCTTTTTACTAACAACAACCAGAGTCATTGCATGTGTGTTCTTTTCACATACCACATATGGATCCACCAGTGTCATTGAAATGTGTGCTCTTTTTAGTAACAACAACCAGAGTCATTGCATGTGTGTTCTTTTCACATACCACATATGGATCCTCCAGTGCCATTGAAATGTGTGTTCTCTTCAGAGACCATACATGGATCCACCAGTGTCATTGCATGTATGTTCTTTTCACTAACAACAACTGGAGTCATTGCAAGTGTGTTCTTTTCACATACCACATATGGATCCACCAGTGTCATTGCATGTGTGCTCTTTTCACAATCCACATATGGATCAACTAGTGTCATTGCATGTGTGTTCTTTTTAGTAACAACAACCAGAGTCATTGAAATGTGTGTTCTTTTCACATACCACATATGGATCCACTAGTGTCATTGCATGTGTGCTCTTTTCACAATCCACCTATGGATCCACCAGTGTCATTGCATGTGTGTTCTTTTTACTAACAACAACCAGAGTCATTGAAATGTGTGTTCTTTTCACATACCACCTATGGATCCACCAGTGTCATTGCATGTGTGTTCTTTTTAGTAACAACAACCAGAGCCATTGCATGTGTGTTCTTTTCACATACCACATATGGATCCACCAGTGTCATTGAAATTTGTGTTCTCTTCAGAGACCACACATTGATCCACCAGTGTCTATGCATGTATGTTCTTTTCACTAACAACAACTGGAGTCATTGCATGTGTGTTCTTTTCACATACCACACATGGATCCACCAGTGTCATTTCATGTGTGCTCTTTTCACAATCCACCTATGGATCCACCAGTGTCATTGCATGTGTGTTCTTTTTACTAACAACAACTAGAGTCACTTCATGACTGTTCTTCTCACATACCACATATGGATCCACCAGTGTCATTGCATGTGTGTTCTCTTCACAATCCACACATGGATCCACCAGTGTCATTGCATGTGTGCTCTTTTTACTAACAACAACCAGAGTCATTGCATGTGTGTTCTTTTCACATACCACATATGGATCCACCAGTGTCATTGCATGTGTGTTCTTTTCACAATACACCTATGGATCCACTGTAGGGTCCCCAACCTTTAATAAGATTGAGCCCCCTGTGTTTACAATGCTAGTCCCTGGATCATTAGCTAGCATCCACAGTTAAGATGTAATATCATGAAACAAAGGTCATAATACAACTTTATAACCAGGAATAACATAATTTTATTACATCTTACATAGCTCATTTGGCTATTACATTACATTGCAGCGGAATAACTATAAGCATGGGGTCCTTCATCTTCAAAGTGCCATAGGCAGATGTTGGTTGTAGACTTTGTAATCCTAATCAATCAATCTTCACTAAAATCAATCAAACCTGCAACATTACAAGTTACAGCCACAAGGGTCAATACATTTGAATTGTATTGGCAAGTGATACTATGGTAGTATGGTGGAGTCTATCATCTATATGCATTTGGCTAAGTGGAGTTGAGGCTTGCATTGCTCAAAATAGATTTTTCCTTAACATTTGAAAATACTAAGTTTTTGTTTGGCAAAATCATTTTTCCCAATCTAAGATTTCAAGATCCTTGTACCAAGCCATCTCTCCATCAAAGATTGAAGAATTCAAACAACCCTTGTTCAACCCACAAGTTTTAACTTAGAAGTTGGAGTGATGAGATTCTTGATTGCTTCCATGTCTTGATGCTCAAATTGTCCTTTACCAGGGACATGGCTAAGTACTTAGATTTTACACTCTGCAGAGGTGGTGCACTTTCCCCACAAGACTTGGTTTCCCAAGACAAGATCTTTCAGAAGCCTTCCCTTGGACCATCATGGACGCGTTCCAACCTATCAAACACTACCACCCACTGTCCATATGGCTAAGTTCTTGCAACCTATATGATCATGGCAGAGCCCATATTGCCAAGTGGTTGCACTTGAAGCTTCTCAACATTTGACATCTCAAATCTCTTTATTCCTGGGTGGCCATCCACAAGTGAGATACACCAAGGTAAACCATAGAAATGGGCCTTGTGAACCACTCAACCAAAAACCACGAAGCAAGTCCCATTCCACCCAGGTGATTCATTAACTTAGTTGTTTTATTAAACAAAACATAAGTCCTCAGACTTAGGAATTTTCCATAGTGTGAATATATATTCCACCCTTGTTTTCTATTAGCTAGGCTAAGCTTGATAGTAATAGGAATCTTAACTTAGGAATATTTCCACTAAGGTTTCATCTACTAGGTGCTACTATAGCAAGGTCTATACTTTAGCAAAAATCCATGCAAGTTTTACTTAGCAAAATCACTAATGCATAGTGAAAGTAATGGGACAAAAGATATGAAGCATCACTTGCCTTTTTGGTAGAGTATGGGTTCACTCCTTGTACTTGCAACAATCACACTCTTCAAGTCACTACAAATCAATCAAGCAAGGCACAAACTCAATCTACCAATCAAGCAAAACAACACACATAAAATAACAAAGTCAAAGTAATGCATGCAAGCATGCCAAGCTTTGTTTTGTTTGAAAAAGTGGTTCCTAGTGGGTCATAGACATTTGGGTACATCTAATGGTCATTTTTGTAAAGTGGCAAAATCATTTGCAAAAAGGTTTCACTACAAAACCATTTTCAAAACAAAGTATCATTTCATGTGGTGTAAAAATATTTTTACTAGGGCATTAACCTATAGGGTTCACCAAATATGTTTTCAAATCATAAAACTTGGTTTTTGGGGTTAGAGAGTTTAAAACAAAACATTTTCCAAAGGTTTTCTTCCAAAACCATTTTTAATAAATAAACCACATTTCTATTTGACTAGAAATGGTTTTAAATCAAAGAATCTTATTTTGTTTCACCAAATGAGTTGCTATTGCAAAACTTGGTGTTTGGGTCAGTAGGTTTGGTCCAAAACATTTTCTCCAAAGTTCTTACTCCAAACAATTTTCATAAACAAAACAATAGTTTTATTTGGCTAGAAATGGACTAAACTAATTAATCCATTCTAGACTTTTCCAAATTCATTTTCCAAACCATGGGTTGGTTCCTAGGGTCAGTAAGGTCACAACAATCCATTTTGCAAAGGTTTTAACCCTAAAATCATTTTTAAACAATTTTTCTAAGCTAGACTAGCACACAAAAGAATCTGCAAAAACAAGCAAACTAACAGATACTATTTGCTAAACTAAGGGCATGGTTGGTTAGGTCTTGCTCTCCTGAATCCAACGACATAAAATTTGTAATTTTTGGACGTGTGGATCAAAAGTTATAGATTTTACAAAATTGAACATCAATTAGATCAATTCTGTTTTAAATCAAACCAGCAGGGACACGTGTCTTATTCTAATTCGTCGGTACCGGTTCGCACGGATCAGTCGCTGTGGAGCGTTGGATCAAGTCCGATCGTGCGACTCAGGTAGCGTACCTCTTTGGCGTTAAGTGAAACTATCGTATCCGTCAGATTGTCATCCAACGGCCATCGTCACCCTAACCATGTTCTGGCGGTGCTCGGCAATTAGACGCAAGCGGCGGCTCGGCGGCGAGGTTGCTGGCGACACAGGGGGCTAGAGGGAGAGAGGGATAGCTCACCAGGTTCTCTGCGCCTTGCTGATTCTCAACGTGTTCTTGTCTGACGAAGGGGCGCTCTAGGTCAACCCGAATTCCTCGCCGTAGTTGTCGTCGGCGTCGGATGCTTTCTGTCGTCGTCGATGGCGAACCTATAGGTTATGCGCGAATAAATGGCGAGCATCAGAGAACGCGTTAGACGATGGAGATCAAAATGGTTTGGGCTAGAGTGCAAGGCATGCACGGGTTCAGACGCTAGGGCTCACCGGAGTTATGCTCACCGTCGGGTTCTAGCAGAGGTTGTCAGAGGCGGTCTACAAGGCACACGAGGGTAAATGGAAGACGTCAGTGAACTCGTATGATAACAAGGTTTGCGATAAGGTAAACCAGAAAGAAAGAGAGGGTCAGAGTTCACCGGGATTTGTCGACGAACTCGTCGGAGCTGCGGCGGCGCTCAGTGGTTTGCTGGAGACGGCGTTCTGGGGCGCCCGCGGGTAAATGGAAAGTGCCGGGAGATGCTCCTGGGAGTGGGGAAGGTGTGAGCTTGGTCGGGGAGGAGAGGGGCGGTCTGGTTTTACCGGGGAACGTCACCGTAGTTGGAGCAGACGGCGGCACTGGCTCGGGGTAGGTGTTGCCAACGCTCAAGGACACGCGCGAGCGAGCTGCGACTGCAGAAAATTCCGCTGGGGAATGCTGAGCACATCAGCGTGCTCGAGGAGGCAGGAGGTGGTGTGTATTGGCCGGAATCGGCGAGGGAAGTCATCGGAGACAGAGGGAGTGTATGGCGAAATACGGCAGCCTGGGGGCGAGTCGAGGTGTGGTGACAGAGGGGAACGAGAGAGGAGAGGGAGACGTTTTATAGTGCGTGGTCATGGGGCTGATTCAATGCGGGATTAAGGCGTATTACGCCGGAGTTAATTTTGCCTGCAACGGCCAGCGAGGGGGAAGGCGTGGTCTGCGGGTGGGGAAGACGGTGAGGTGGCAGTGGGGGCCGGCGTCAGCGAGAGGGAGATAGGAGGAGTGTGTCCGGCTGTCATCGACTGCGTGGGTTCTGTCCGTAGTAAAGAAAAACAGTTCGCCCGTGAGAGAGAGAGGTGGGGTCCATCGGTCAGTGGGAAAAGAAAAGAGGAGGAGGGTCCACTGGTCAGCTGCTTAGCGGGTAAGTTTCTGAGTGAGAAAAGATTGCTACGGGGAAGAGGGAGCTGGGCTAGGTGGGCTGTTGGGCTGGGGCAGCTGGGCCAGGTCGTTTGCTCTATTTTTTTCTGTCTAAAATCTTTTTCCTTTTCTATTACTATTTTTCTGTTTTGAATTTTCAATCAATTATTCAAGCAATCAAACCATTCAAACAATCCAAACAATTGTAATGAGTTTTTGGTTCTGTTTATCAACACAAACCAAATCTCAAAATAAAATAAAATTCTTATTTATTTTAGGATCCATTCAATAATTAAATAAAATGGATCTTTAGTTATTTAATAAAATAGGGTTTGATTTAATTAATAAAATTTCCATTTGAAATCCAAATATTTTCAAAACCAAAACATTAGGTTTTAATTGAAAATAAAAGATACTTGGAAAACTTGTTTTAAAATAAAATAACCTTTTATTTTAGGTTCCATTAATAATTAAATATAATGGACCTTAGTTATTAAATCCAAATAGGATTTGTTTATTTAAAAACTTTATTTTGAAATCTAAAATAAAACCAAAACACTTCAGTAGGTTTTATTTGAGAAAACAAAATACTTGGAAAACTTATTTTAAAAGAATAAATAAGTTTTGATGTTTTGAAAATAGTAAAACCTTTATTAATAAAACATGGATATTTAAATCCTTTTTATTTTAAATAAACCTTTACTATTTTAATCAAAGCAAAACCTTTTGTTTCAAAATCTTGGCCAAGGTTTAATTTGGCTTTATAAAATAATCTTTATTTAAAATATTTCTTTTCATTTTGAGAACCAAAACCCTTTTTAAAAAGATTTCAAAGTAGCAATAAAATACTTGGAAAACTTATTTAAGATAAATAAATAAGTTTTAGTGTTCATTTAAAATGGGAAAAGCCTTTACTTAAATAAAATTTGGATATTACATCCTTATCATTTTATTTAAATAAACCTTTACTCATTTTATCAAAACAAAATGTTTTATTATAAAAGTTTGGCCAAAATTAATTTGGCTCTTTAAAATAAAATCTTTATTTATAAATCCACCTTTTTATTTGAAAACAAAGTCTTTTATTTAAAGATCCAAAAATAGTAACACCAAAATATTTTATTTTCCTTTATTAAATGTTTATCTTTTTAAATCCCTTTAGGATTTTATTTGATCCAACTGGTTTGAAGTCCCAATTGAATTCAAAAAGTTTCTTCTGGCCTTGAAAATCAACCAAAGTTTTATTTTATTCATTTATTTTTCACATTACAAGATTTGGAAAATCTTGGGATGTGACAGGCTACCACCCTTAAAATAAATCTCGCCCCGAGATTTGGGGAGGTTAGGGTTACAAGCAGGTTCAAAACAACTAGGGTACTACCACCCTTAAAATTTTTCAAACAAAAATTACATATTGTCCTTCTTGGGATCCTGGGAAAACTTCTCTGGGCAACCATCTGCATTGAGTCCTTTGTTTCCATACTTGACTCATGGGCCAAGGTTGAGTTTCTCCATAGGCTTGTTCAACTTGTTCTTCATCTTTTCTGGACAATCTGATGCATAGTGTCCAAGTTCCTTACAATTATAGCATCATGGCTGCTAATGTCCTTCTTTTCCTTTGGTATCATTGCCTCTTGTTTGTTTCCTTGGTCCTTCTTCTTTTCTGGGCATTCATTGGCATAATGTCCCATCTCTTTGCAATTGAAACATTGCACTTGTGTAATATCCTTCTTGCTAGTGTTGGGGCATTTCTTCTTCTTCTTTTTGGGTCTCTCCAAAGCTGGGAGTTCTTCTAGTTCATGTTCTTCATAGGTGGGAGATCTTTCTCTCTTCTTGGGGCATTGATCTTCATGCTCCTTAGATGCATGGTCCTTGTCTCTAAAAATATTGCTAGCTTGGGTTCCTTCTAGATTAGTATCTTTGTCGTCCTTGTTGTCATGAGCTCTTTGGGAAAAGTTTTCTCTCATGTTGATCATTTGATTAGCCACCTTAAGCATCAGTTGGGATTGTTCTTCCAAAAACCTTTGCAGTGCTGGATCTTTATCACTAGTGCTGGCTATGAACTGAGCTGTTAGTTGGTTCAGCTGGTGTTGGGTTGCTATGAGTTCTTTCATGTTGTCCTCTTGGTTGTTGTTGTTGTCACCATCCTTGATGTTGGAGTTTCTTGGAGTAGTCATCTGTTTGGGTTGGATTGGGATTAGGATAGGAAAAATATTTTCTATGGAATCAATTCTAATCACACACATCACAATTCACACAAGCAATGTGCAAGCAATCACAAACAAACATTCCACTCAAACAACAAGTTTCAAGCATATTTTTAGGCAACCAAAAATAATTTTGTAGTGTGTTTGACTTAACTAAATATGGTGGTCCATCTATATGGTTCACTTGTAATCTTTCCTTTCTTCTTGGTTGATTCTTCTTGAATGAGGTCTTTGTATCTTTGGGACAATTCTTGTGTCTTGGTCACAAAACTTCAAAGGTGATGATGGCTCCTTCTAAGTTGTGTTTCCTTAGTCTTCAAGTTTTGAGTAACATTTCTTGTCTCACTTGTAGTCTTTAGTGATACCCAAGTTTGTAAGTCCTTGGTGAATATGCTGAAGATGTTGAAGTCATTAGAGTTGAAGATGTTGAAGAAGTCCTTTGCACATGGTGTAGTCTTTGGCCATGGGGTAGGCTTTTCCATCAATTTGAAGTAGAAGAGAAGTAGAGTTGAAACCAAAATGGTTGAGGAAAGAGTTTACAAGATTGTTTGTAAATAAGTTTTGGAACAAATACAACTCCTATTCTTCTAAGGGTTTTTGTCAAATCCTAGTGGTTTACAAATCCTACAGGCAACACAATGCTCTGATACCATCTGTAGGGTCCCCAACCTTAAATAAGATTGAGCCCCCTGTGTTTACAATGCTAGTCCCTGGATCATTAGCTAGCATCCACAGTTAAGATGTAATATCAAGAAACAAAGGTCATAATACAACTTTATAACCAGGAATAACATAATTTTATTACATCTTACATAGCTCATTTGGCTATTACATTACATTTTAGCGGAATAACTATAAGCATGGGGTCCTTCATCTTCAAAGTGCCATAGGCAGATGTTAGTTGTAGACTTTGTAATCCTAATCAATCAATCTTCACTAAAATCAATCAAACCTGCAACATTACAAGTTACAGCCACAAGGGTCAATACATTTGAATTGTATTGGCAAGTGATACTATGGTAGTATGGTGGAGTCTATCATCTATATGCATTTGGCTAAGTGGAGTTGAGGCTTGCATTTCTCAAAATAGATTTTTCCTTAACATTTGAAAATACTAAGTTTTTGTTTGGCAAAATAATTTTTCCCAGTCTAAGATTTCAAGATCCTTGTACCAAGCCATCTCTCCATCAAAGATTGAAGAATTCAAACAACCCTTGTTCAACCCACAAGTTTTAACTTAGAAGTTGGAGTGATGAGATTCTTGATTGCTTCCATGTCTTGATGCTCAAATTGTCCTTTACCAGGGACATGGCTAAGTACTTAGATTTTACACTCTGCAGAGGTGGTGCAATTTCCCCACAAGACTTGGTTTCCCAAGACAAGATCTTTCAGAAGCCTTCCCCTAGACCATCATGGACGCGTTCCAACCTATCAAACACTACCACCCACTGTCCATATGGCTAAGTTCTTGCAACCTATATGATCATGGCATAGCCCATATTGCCAAGTGGTTGCACTTGAAGCTTCTCAACATTTGACATCTCAAATCTCTTTATTCCTGGGTGGCCATCCACAAGTGAGATACACCAAGGTAAACCATAGAAATGGGCCTTGTGAACCACTCAACCAAAAACCACCAAGCAAGTCCCATTCCACCCAGGTGATTCATTAACTTAGTTGTTTTATTAAACAAAACATAAGTCCTCAGACTTAGGAATTTTCCATAGTGTGAATATATATTCCACCCTTGTTTTCTATTAGCTAGGCTAAGCTTGATAGTAATAGGAATCTTAACTTAGGAAGATTTCCACTAAGGTTTCATCTACTAGGTGCTACTATAGCAAGGTCTATACTTTAGCAAAAATCCATGCAAGTTTTACTTAGCAAAATCACTAATGCATAGTGAAAGTAATGGGACAAAAGATATGAAGCATCACTTGCCTTTTTGGTAGAGTATGGGTTCACTCCTTGTCCTTGCAACAATCACACTCTTCAAGTCACTACAAATCAATCAAGCAAGGCACAAACTCAATCTACCAATCAAGCAAAACAACACACATAAAATAACAAAGTCAAAGTAATGCATGCAAGCATGCCAAGCTTTGTTTTGTTTGAAAAAGTGGTTCCTAGTGGGTCATAGACATTTGGGTACATCTAATGGTCATTTTTGTAAAGTGGCAAAATCATTTGCAAAAAGGTTTCACTACAAAACCATTTTCAAAACAAAGTATCATTTTATGTGGTGTAAAAATATTTTTACTAGGGCATTAACCTATAGGGTTCACCAAATATGTTTTCAAATCATAAAACTTGGTTTTTGGGGTTAGAGAGTTTAAAACAAAACATTTTCCAAAGGTTTTCTTCCAAAACCATTTTTAATAAATAAACCACATTTCTATTTGACTAGAAATGGTTTTAAATCAAAGAATCTTATTTTGTTTCACCAAATGAGTTGCTATTTCAAAACTTGGTGTTTGGGTCAGTAGGTTTGGTCCAAAACATTTTCTCCAAAGTTCTTACTCCAAACCATTTTCATAAACAAAACAATAGTTTTATTTGGCTAGAAATGGACTAAACTAATTAATCCATTCTAGACTTTTCCAAATTCATTTTCGAAACCATGGGTTGGTTCCTAGGGTCAGTAAGGTCACAACAATCCGTTTTGCAAAGGTTTTAACCCTAAAATCATTTTTAAACAATTTTTCTAAGCTAGACTAGCACACAAAAGAATCTGCAAAAACAAGCAAACTAACAGATACTATTTGCTAAACTAAGGGCATGGTTGGTTAGGTCTTGCTCTCCTGAATCCAACGACATAAAATTTGTAATTTTTGGACGTGTGGATCAAAAGTTATAGATTTTATAAAATTGAACATCAATTAGACCAATTCTGTTTTAAATCAAACCAGCAGGGACACGTGTCTTATTCTAATTGCATTGCAGTTCGCACGGATCAGTCGCTGTGGAGCGTTGGATCAAGTCCGATCGTGCGACTCAGGTAGCGTACCTCTTCGGCGTTAAGTGAAACTATCGTATCCGTCAGATTGTCATCCAACCGCCATCGTCACCCTGACCATGTTCTGGCGGTGCTCGACGGCAAGGCAAGGCTCTGGCGGCGGCGAGGTTGCTGGCGACACAGGGGGCTAGAGGGAGAGAGGGATAGCTCACCAGGTTCTCTGCGCCTTGCTGATTCTCAACATGTTCTTGTCTGACGAAGGGGCGCTCTAGGTCAACCTGAATTCCTCGCCGTAGTTGTCATCGGCGTCGGATGCTTTCTGTCGTCGTCGATGGCGAACCTATAGGTTATGCGCGAATAAATGGCGAGCATCAGAGAACGCGTTAGACGATGGAGATCAAAATGGTTTGGGCTAGAGTGCAAGGCATGCACGGGTTCAGACGCTAGGGCTCACCGGAGTTATGCTCATCGTCGGGTTCTAGCAGAGGTTGTCAGAGGCGGTCTACAAGGCACACGAGGGTAAACGGAAGACGTCAGTGAACGCGTATGATAACAAGGTTTGCGATAAGGTAAACCAGAAAGAAAGAGAGGGTCGGAGTTCACCGGGATTTGTCGACGAACTCGTCGGAGCTGCGGCGGCGCTCAGTGGTTTGCTGGAGACGGCGTTCTGGGGCGCCCGCGGGTAAATGGAAAGTGCCGGGAGATGCTCCGGAGGAAGGTGTGAGCTTGGTCGGGGAGGAGAGGGGCGGTCTGGTTTTACCGGGGAACGTCACCGTAGTTGGAGCAGACGGCATGCTGGGTAGGTGTTGCTAACGCCAAGGACACGCTGAAAGCGAGGCATGATCGCAGAAAATTCCATTGGGAATGCCGAGCACAGCGTGCTTTCGAGGAGGAGGTGGTGTGTGTTGGCCGGAATGGGAGAGGGAAGTCGTCGGAGACAGAGGGAGTGTCTGGCGAAATACGGCAGCCTGGGGGCAAGTCGAGGTGTGGTGACAGAGGGGAACGAGAGAGGAAAGGGAGACGTTTTATAGTGCGTGGTCATGGGGCTGATTCAATGCGGGATTAAGGCGTGTGCACGAGTTAATTTTGCACCTGGCAACGGCCGTGAGGGGAAGGCGTGGTGCGGGTGGGAAAGGACGGTGAGGTGGCGGTGGGGCGGCGTGAGGAGAGGGAGGAGGAGGGGGTCCTGTCATCGATGGGTTCTCCGTAGTAAAGAAAAAAAGCAGTGAGAGAGAGAGAGGTGGGGTCCATCGATGGAAAGAAAAGAAAAGGAGGAGGGTCCACTGGGTCACCTTGCTTAGGGTAAGTTTCTGAGTGAAAAAAAGATTGCTACAGGAAGGGGCTGGGCTAGGTGGGTTGGGTTGGGAAGTGGGCCGGGCCGGTCGTTTGCTCTATTTTTTTCTGTCTAAAATCTTTTTCCTTTTCTATTACTATTTTTCTGTTTTGAATTTTCAATCAATTATTCAAGCAATCAAACCATTCAAACAATCCAAACAATTGTAATAAGTTTTTGGTTCTGTTTATCAACACAAACCAAATCTCAAAATAAAATAATATTCTTATTTATTTTAGGATCCATTCAATAATTAAATAAAATGGATCTTTAGTTATTTAATAAAATAGGGTTTGATTTAATTAATAAAATTTCCATTTGAAATCCAAATATTTTCAAAACCAAAACAGTAGGTTTTAATTGAAAATAAAAGATACTTGGAAAACTTGTTTTAAAATAAAATAACCTTTTATTTTAGGTTCCATTAATAATTAAATATAATGGACCTTAGTTATTAAATCCAAATAGGATTTGTTTATTTAAAAACTTTATTTTGAAATCTAAAATAAAACCAAAACACTTCAGTAGGTTTTATTTGAGAAAACAAAATACTTGGAAAACTTATTTTAAAAGAATAAATAAGTTTTGATGTTTTGAAAATAGTAAAACCTTTATTAATAAAACTTGGATATTTAAATCCTTTTTATTTTAAATAAACCTTTACTATTTTAATCAAAGCAAAACCTTTTGTTTCAAAATCTTGGCCAAGGTTTAATTTGGCTTTAAAAAATAATCTTTATTTAAAATATTTCTTTTCATTTTGAGAACCAAAACCCTTTTTAAAAAGATTTCAAAGTAGCAATAAAATACGTGGAAAACTTATTTAAGATAAATAAATAAGTTTTAGTGTTCATTTAAAATGGGAAAAGCCTTTACTTAAATAAAATTTGGATATTACATCCTTATCATTTTATTTAAATAAACCTTTACTCATTTTATCAAAACAAAATGTTTTATTATAAAAGTTTGGCCAAAATTAATTTGGCTCTTTAAAATAAAATCTTTATTTATAAATCCACCTTTTTATTTGAAAACAAAGTCTTTTATTTAAAGATCCAAAAATAGTAACACCAAAATATTTTATTTTCCTTTATTAAATGTTTATCTTTTTAAATCCCTTTAGGATTTTATTTGATCCAACTGGTTTGAAGTCCCAATTGAATTCAAAAAGTTTCTTCTGGCCTTGAAAATCAACCAAAGTTTTATTTTATTCATTTATTTTTCACATTACAAGATTTGGAAAATCTTGGGATGTGACATCCACCAGTATCATTGCATTTATGTTCTTTTCACTAACAACAACTAGAGTCATTGCATGTGTGTTCTTTTCACATACCACATATGGATCCACTAGTGGCATTACATGTGTGCTATTTTCACAATCCACATATGGATCAACTTGTAACATCCCTAAAATCATATTTCAAAACTCATTCATATCATCCTTGCATCCTTCATTCATTTAGGGTTTTTCTCAAAATCATTTAGAGACAGAAGTTTGAGCTATGATTTCATGTGAGCAAATTCAACTCAATTGGCCATCACCCTTTGAGATTGGATTGTTTAGGAACTTGTTTGCTTGCCTCCATGGTTGGAAAGATTAGGTGTAGCATTTTAACCCAAGTTTCCAATTTAGAAATAATTTCAAAACCCTATTTCAAACATTTACAAACTAGAGATAAAGTATCTGTTTGTTTCAAAGCCAAGCTTGACCAGGCCCTTGCAAGGTAACCACATGGTTAATTGACTGATTTTGAAACCACAGTACCCTACAAAAATCCCCAGAATTGTTTGAATTCAAAAAGGATTTGAATTCATATCAAAAATCATTCCAGAAAATAGATTTAGAAAAAGAAAAGAAGCTAACAAAGGAAAAAGGCCGCGCGGCTGAAATCTGGCCCAGCAGTGAATCAGGCCCATCAAGCCCACCCGGGGTTTTCTTTTCCCTCTCTCACGTGAAAGACGCACTGTACCGATGCACCACCTACCCCACCTTCCTTATTACCGACCAGCGGCCCCATACGCCGACCTCGTCTTCCCCAAACCGCGCCCGCGACCACGTCGCCGCTGCAGTCATGGCCGGTAATGGCGCGGCGTAATTGGGCATTAATCAGCGGGCATTTCCTGTCGAGCCTCTGGCTATAAGACCCTCCCTGCCTCGCGAGCATTTTCCCCCAAACACCTCGCTCACTCCGCCACCAGGCTGCCATCAATCAACTCCACACCACCGCAGATAGAGCCCACTCCAGCGATCAATTCCGGTGAGCCTCGTGTACCCCTCTGCCTCTCGCTCTTGCTATCTGTTTCAGTGAATCTTTGCGCACCTCCTGACCCCACTAGTTCATCTGATCGCCCTGTGTCGCTGCTTCCGCTCGAGACCGCAAGCACCGACGACCACCTCGACTCCGGCGACCAAATTCCGTAAGTCCCGTGCGCCCCTTGACTTTTCCTTCACACGAGCTTGTTCGCAGTTGCCTTGCACATCTCCTAAACCCTTAGGCTTGCCCTAGGGCGACGCGGAACCTCGGCAACGACTCCGACAACGACCACCCGACGTCTGTCTCTACTCCGACGAGCAATCATCGCCATATCCGAGCGCCCCTCCACAATCCAGTACCACGTCGAGCTTCAGCAGCCTCTTGCGAACCTGGTATGACCATTCTCCCTCTCGTGGACGATCTGGAACACAAGCGCCGCCGTAGACCGAGCGCTCCACCGCTCGTTGACGTCGCGCCCCGCCAGGACATGGTCGCTTGCTCGCGCGCCGTTAGATCTAGATCCAAGCGCTAGGATAGATTCACTTATCGGCGAAGCGGTACGCGATCTGGAGTGTACGATCTGTTTAAATCCTGCAGCTGCCAAGCGTGGTCCAACCGAAGCGGTACGCGCCAATCACAGCGCGACGCGTGGCTAGGGTTAGAACTGAAAACATATTTAAAATCAGATTTTGATCCAATTTTCAAATGCTTATAACTTTTGAATGCCACGTTAGAATTTTGCAAACTTTATACCGTTGGATTCAGTGAGACAAGACCTTTCTGAATATCCAATGTGTTTAGCAAATAGTAACCATTAGAATGACTTTATTTGTAGAAACATGTTTAAGGCTAGTTTGAGAATAGTTTTAGTTTAGTAATTTGTTTTAGGGTTAAATATATTTAGTGGGCAAACTTGTGACTTATTAAGTTTCTGTAATCATGCACTTGCTTGGTAGAGTTTTCAAAATCACCACTTAGTAAATTCATGCATGCATGCATTCATATTATTTTTGTTTGTATATATTTGTGTGTAATTGTGTGCTACAACTTTGTGTGTAGATTTTGCTAGTGATTGTGATTGTGACGAGTGCTACTCTCCACATTACCAAGGCAAGTGATATCTTCATGAATATTCCATTCCTATATTTTATACTTGCATTAGATATTTTTGCTAAGACTTGCATGCTACTTTTTTAAATGTTGGTGGGAAATCCTATGTAGTTAGAATGGTAGAATTGCTAGGAAATTTCCCCTAAGGATAAGTTGCCATGCCATGCTTAGCCTAGCTAATAGAAAACAAGGGGGGATTATTTATTCATGCTATGGAAAAATCTCTAAGTCTAAGGACTTGTGTTTTGTTTAATAAAACAACTAAGTTAATGAATCACCTGGGTGGAATGGGACTTGCTTGGTGGTTTTTGGTTGAGTGGTTCACAAGGCCCATGTTTATGGTTTACCTTAGTGTATCTCACTTGTGGATGGCCACCCAGGAATAAAGAGATTTGAGATGTCAAATGTTGAGAAGCTTCAAGTGCAACCACTTGGCAATATGGGCTCTGCCATGATCTTAGGTTGCTAGAACTTAGTCTCTTGGACAGTTGGTGGTAGAGGGTATGATAGGTTGGAACGCGTCCATTTGACTAAGGAAAGGCTTCTGAAGGATCTTGTCTTCGAAAACCAAGTCTTGTGGGGAAAGTGCACCACCTCTGCAGAGTGTAAAACCTAAGTACTTAGCCATGTCCCTGGTAAAGGACAATTTGAGCATCAAGACATGGAAGCTTCAAGAATCTCATCACTCCAATTTCAAAATAAAACTTGTGGGTGAACAAGGGTTAAAGGATCTTCAGTCCTTGATTGGTAGATGCCTTGGAAAGGATCTTCAGTCTTTGATTGGTAGATGCCTTGGGAAGGTTTTTGTCAAGAAAAATTTAGTGTTTTCAAATGTTAAGGAAAAATCTATTTTGAGCAAAGCAAGCCAAGCTCCACCTAGCCAAATTCATATAGTATTATAGTCCACTTAATATATACTAAGGTATCACTTGCCAATACTATTCCAAAGTATTGACCCTCTGTGGCTGTAACTTGTAATGTTGCAGGTTACTCCGATGATGAATAGGAGTCATGAGTCTACACTCAGCATGCTTGCCTATGGCACATGAAGATGAAGACTTATGTTTATTTACTTATTCCATAAACTCTTGTATTAGGCCTATGGCCCTGAGTTGTAAAAGACTATGTTTATCTCTGGAATGACTGTAATAAACGACCTTTGTTTCTGTGTACTTCATCTTAAACTGTGGATGCTAGCATTGATCCAGGGACTAGCATTGCAATCACAGGGATCCTTTCCTTTACAAAGGAGGGATCTTACAGATGGTATCAAAGCACTGTGTTGCCTGTAGGATTATGACCCTAGGATTGGAAACCACTAAGGAATTTTTTTTTCTACACTTGTCTATTCTTCTCGTAAACTTTTCTAATCTTCTCATTCTTATCTCTATTTGTAGATGAACTCCATCAACGAAGCCGTGAAGAAAGGACCACTCATGACCATGACCTTGGAGTGTGAGACTGAGTTTCCCAAGATTCTCAAGGACCTCATGGAGACCATGGAAGTACATGGTGCAGCTGTGTACAAGGGCTTTCCAGTGATGGAGGAAGGTGTGGAGTATTGGTGGGTGCAACTTCACCTGTACAAAAACAAGGAAGACAACCACAAAGAAGGAGGCTTCTGCATGTACACCAACACTTTTATGCACACCACATTCTTTGAGTCAGCAAAAGAAGCAGCTTGGAAGACTATCAAAGAACTAAGTGCTAGAGTCAAGTGCAGGATGCTCAACCTCCAAAAAGACTTAGAGAAGGAGAAGGAACATACGCAAGAGTTGGAAGTCACCAACCAAACCTTAAGGGGAGATATTATAGACTTAGTGATAGAAGCATGTGAACAAGATAGGCTTATTGCCTCTAGGAACATTGTGTTAGCCACCAGATCCAGTGAGATAGGTTTGTGAACGCACTTCGTTAGTTGGACCACCACCTATCACCTTATTGTCCAAATGATACCTTAAATAAGTTTGAACCTTGGTTGATGTAATGGATTCATGTATGCACGACTTGTGTGATTTTTGTGTTCCAAGATTGTGTATCAATGTTTGACTTGTTTATCTTAAATTGTGTTGTTCTAACTTTTTCAATCTTATAAATAGATGCCTATTTCCATCAGCACTGTTGAGGAGTTCCAGGTTACCCGTTTTGGTCCTCGTATCGTAGAGCTTACTACCTTGCTCGATCTCCCTCTTCCCACCATTACGGTGCACCCACTCACCAAGTTTGAGAGGAAGGACCTCTGGGGCTTCAAGGTGTACCAGCCAGGACGCCAGACAGAGCCTACTACAGAGGCCATCGTCTTCAAGCTTATGCACGATGACAGGGAGAGAGGCATGGAGGTTGTCATCCAGGACCTGATAGGACGACTGTTAGGCCGTCACTCTCGATAGGTTAGAGGTACTCACTTCCACGCCTTTGGAAGGCGTGATGATGACGGAGAGTCCATTGACTTTGAGGACAACTCGAGGGTCACAGCAGAGCCGATACGCCTGTACCTCCAGGACTTAGAGACTCTTATTAGGCACGTGGATACTGACAGGACCAACGTCATGCTTAGCAATGACGAGCTCCAGGTGCAGCTTCGCGAGAAGGACAAGCTCTTCACGCAGCAGGACGAGATAGTCAAGGAGATGGAGGCGAAGTTCGAGACCCAAGACCGTAAGTTCAAGAGTCAAGAGAAACGTGTCCAGGATAGGAACAAGAGGATTCGGGACATGACCGAGGAACTGCAGTCCAAGGACTTCGAGTTAGAGCAGCAGCAGACAGTGATCGAGAGACTTCGTTCCCAGAATAGGGCCCTCAAGACCAAGATCGACTCCTTGACCACTACTATCGAGGAGAACAAGACCGCAATGGAGAACGCAGGTCTTACCTTTGTCGAGGAGGAGATTGATGCTGACGAGTAGACTTGACTACTCAGTTATCTTTATTTTACCGTACTTGTTATTTGTGAACTTATTATTGGACCATCCGACATGTGGATGGCTTGCCACTTGTGTATTTTACTTTGAGACTTTTGTTATCTGGTTGTTAAGCTTTTATCCTTGTGTTGCATGCTATGTGTTTGCTTGTATGATGTATTGTGCATGAATCATGTAAGGGTATCTCATTCTTATCTCTATATGATCAAACCACAGATGCCTCCCCGTCGCGCAAACCCCAACCCCAACCCCAACAACATTACCCCGGAAATGCAACAAATGATGAATGAGCAGACACAGCTTATGCAAATGATGACGACATTCATCCAAAACCAGAACAACAACAACAACAACAACCCTCCGGTTTTTGATATGCTCACCAGATTTCTGCGTCTGAGGCCAGCTAAGTTTTCGGGAACGACTGATCCCATGGTGGCCAATGATTGGCTACGTTCGGTGAACAAAGATTTAGTGACCGTGGGCTGCACGGATGCTGAAAAAGTCAGTTCGCGACATCATTGGAAGGACCAGCCGCATGGTGGGACAACTTCCAGATCACCACTCCTATTGATGAGGTGACTTGGGCTATCTTTGAAGATGGTTTCAGACTACTCATATCTCACCAGGAATGATGAGCCTGAAAAGAAGGAGTTTCACAACTGAAGCGCCACCACAGCGTGGCTGAATATATAGAAGAGTTCAACAATCCGTGCTATGCACCGATGAGGTTGACATGATGCCAAAAGGAAGGAAAAGTTTGGAAGGCTTGAATGATGAGCTGAATCTGTCTGCATGGCATATGTTCCAACTTATCATTTGTGTGACAAGGCTGTTATTCTGGAGAATAAAATGAAGCAAGTCGAGAGTATAAAGATGAAACACTCGACAAGCACTCGGGATCGTCTCATAAACGATCTCACTATGATGATAGTGTCACCAGATCCCACAAGCATGGGAAGTTTAACAAGCACCACAACCACAACCGTCATGACAACAAGCATCATCGTAGTCATGACAATGATAAGTACAAGAATCACAAGAGTGGACATAAGAGCCACCACAGTGGAAGTGGAATTGGAAGTCAGCCTAAAAGGGACATCAGTCAGGTTGAATGCTTCAAATGCAAGAAGCTGGGGCATTATGCTAATGAGTGCCCTGAGAAGAAAGTTGAAGGACCTACCAAGCCCAATCCTTTTCAGAAAGGACAGGTTAACCACATCAATGTGGAGGAGGTCTATGAAGAGCCTGATGTATTCGGTAAGTTCAGACTCAATTCCATCTCAGCATTTGTACTCTTTGACACTGGTGCATCTCATTCATTCATATCAAAAGCATTTGTCGAAAGAAATGAACTACCGGTAGAAACCATTGGGTGTCCTATAAGAGTAAGTTCTCCTGGTGGAGAAATGATAGTAAACTCAGGATGTCATGATTTAGTCATAGAGTTTGGAAAACATAAGTTTCCAGTAAACTTAATAATCCTGAATTCCCAAGGATTGGATGTGATTTTAGGAATGGATTGGATGGCTAAGTATGAGGGAGTACTAGATTGTGCCAATCGTACAGTTTCACTCACACCCCCTGAGGGTAAGAGGATAAAATTCAAGTCCAATTTTAAATCTAAAGGAAGTAAGCTGAATTCTCTTAAGGGGGTTAGCATCGACAGTGTGCCAATTGTGTGTGAATATCCGGATGTGTTTCCGGAAGAGTTGCCGGGAATGCCACCAGATAGAGATGTAGAGTTTATAATAGATCTGGTACCAGTTTCGGGACCAAGAGCAAAGAGGCCTTATAAAATGTCAGTTGACGAACTTAAGGAACTCAAGAAACAGCTTGGAGAACAATTACAGAAAGGATTCATCCAGCCAAGTTCTTCATCTTGGGGAGCCCCAGTATTGTTCGTAGAAAAGAAAGATAGAACTCAAAGATTATGCATAGATTACCGTTCTCTCAACGAGGTAACCATCAAGAACAAATATCCTTTGCCAAGAATCAATGACTTGTTTGATCAGCTAGAAGGAGCATGTGTATTCTCGAAGATTGATCTTCGGTCAGGCTATTTTCAACTCAAGATAAGAGATCAAGACATACCTAAAACAGCATTCACCACAAGGTATGGATTGTATGAGTACACTGTGATGCCTTTCGGTTTAACCAACGCTCCAGCATACTTCATGAGTATGATGAACAAAGTGTTCATGGAATTTCTCGACAAGTTCGTTGTCGTTTTCATCGATGACATCTTAGTCTACTCCAAGAGCAAGGAAGAGCATGAAAGACATCTCCGCTTGATACTTGAGAAACTGAGGGAACATAAGCTTTATGCCAAATTCAGCAAGTGTGAGTTTTGGTTAGAAGAAGTGGGATTTCTTGGTCACATTATGACAAAGGATGGTGTAGCAGTTGATCCTGCTAAAGTTTCAGCTGTGACAGAATGGGAATCTCCTAAGAACGTAAAAGAGGTTCGTAGTTTCCTTGGTTTAGCATGATACTACAGAAGATTCATTGAAATTTTTTCAAAGGTTGCTAAACCAATGATAGAATTGTTAAAGAAAGATAAGAAATTTGCTTGGTCTGAAGGATGTGAACTCAGCTTTCAAGAATTAAAGAAGAGACTTGTGTCAGCAGCAGTTCTGTGCCTACCAGACTTGGAAAGGGATTTCCAAGTGTATTGTGATGCTTCGCATCAAGGATTAGGTGCTGTACTTATGCAAGGCGGAAAAGTTGTGGCTTATGCCTCGAGACAACTCAAAACTCATGAAGTAAACTATCCTACTCATGATTTAGAGTTAGCCGCTGTTGTCCATGCACTCAAAACATGGAGACACTACCTTTTGGGAAAGCGTTGTGAAGTATTCACCGATCATAAGAGTTTGAAGTATATCTTCACCCAGAAGGAAATCAATATGAGACAAAGGAGATGGCTAGAACTTATCAAGGATTACGACTTGAGTTTGCAGTACCACCCCGGTAAAGCAAATGTAGTAGCAAATGCTCTAAGTCGTAAGGCGTTTGTAAATGGCCTTACCAAAGGTGAATTGCCAGATGACTTGTGTAAGCAATTCAAGGAACTCAGGTTGGAGATTGTGCCAGAAGGACATCTCATGTCTTTGGATGTTCAACCCACTGCTTGGATAAGATTAAAGAAGCCCAAAAGACGGATAAAGAAATCGAAGAGATTAAGGAAAGGATTAGCCAAGGGAAGGCTAAAAGTTTCCATATGGACGAACAAGGTACTTTATGGCACGGGAAACGTATTTGTGTTCCACAAGATCCGGAAATGCAGAAACTGATTTTACAAGAAGCCCATAACTCTCCATATTCTATTCACCCAGGAAACACCAAAATGTACATGGATATGAAAGAAAGATTTTGGTGGAACAATCTCAAAAGAGACATCCGAACACATTGCTTTGTGTGATGTGTGTAGAGTGAAAGCGAGCATCGAAACCAGCAGGTCTGCTTCAACCAATGCCTATTCCTGAATGGAAGTGGGAAAATATTGGTATGGATTTCATTACCGGATTACCAAGGACCAGGTCAGGGTATGATTCCATATGGGTAGTAGTGGATCGCCTAACTAAAGTGGCTCATTTTATACCAGAAAGACAACTTATACTGCCAAGTTAGCCAAAATCTACACGAGCAGAATTGTATGCCTTCACGGTGTACCTAAGAGTATTGTGTCTGATAGAGGAACTCAGTTCACTTCTCACTTTTGGAGACAGCTTCATGAATCTTTAGGAATGAGATTGGAATTCAGCACTGCTTTTCATCCTGAAACTGATGGACAAACAGAAAGGACTAATCAAATTCTTGAAGACATGTTGAGGGCATGTGCCCTAGACTATGGAGCAATTTGGGATGAAAGTCCGCTTTACGCAGAGTTCTCTTACAACAACAGTTACCAATCTAGCATTGGGATGGCACCGTTTGAGTTTCTCTACGGAAGAAAGTGTACCACCCCATTGCTATGGAATGGTGTGGGAGAAAGAAGTTTGTTTGGACCAGATCTTATCAAAGACGCCGAAGAAAAAGTCAAATTGGTTAGGGACAGGTTGAAGATAGCACGCCTCGACGAGAAAAGCTATGCAGATGCTAAGCGAGAGAAGTCACTTACGAAGGTTGGGGATAGAGCTTATCTTAGAGTATCACCACTTCGTGGAGTGAAGAGATTTGGAGTCAAAGGAAAGTTAGCACTAACATATGTTGGACCATTCAACATTCTAAGTCGCAAGGGAGAAGCTGCATATGAAATCGAATCGCCAAAGATCTTTATTAGCAGTCCATAATGTTTTTCATGTGAGTCAGCTTAAGAAATGTCACCCGGAGATGGAAGGATCTTCTTTGAAGGATACCATATCTTTGGAGGAAGTTCAACTAGAAAGTGATCTCACCTATGAAGAAAAGCCTGTCAAGATACTTGAGACCGCAGAAAGAGTCACAAGGACAAAGACTATCAAGTTTTGCAAAGTACAATGGAGTCATCACTCCGAAGAGGAAGCAACATGGGAAAGAGAAGATGATCTTCGGAAAGACCACCCTCACATATTTGCTAGCCAATCCGAATCTCGAGGGCGAGATTCATCTTAAGGGGGTTAGATTTGTAACATCCCTAAAATCATATTTCAAAACTCATTCATATCATCCTTGCATCCTTCATTCATTTAGGGTTTTTCTCAAAATCATTTAGAGACAGAAGTTTGAGCTATGATTTCATGTGAGCAAATTCAACTCAATTGGCCATCACCCTTTGAGATTGGATTGTTTAGGAACTTGTTTGCTTGCCTCCATGGTTGGAAAGATTAGGTGTAGCATTTTAACCCAAGTTTCCAATTTAGAAATAATTTCAAAACCCTATTTCAAACATTTACAAACTAGAGACAAAGTCTCTGTTTGTTTCAAAGCCAAGCTTGACCAGGCCCTTGCAAGGTAACCACATGGTTAATTGACTGATTTTGAAACCACAGTACCCTACAAAAATCCCTAGAATTGTTTGAATTCAAAAAGGATTTGAATTCATATCAAAAATCATTCCAGAAAATAGATTTAGAAAAAGAAAAGAAGCTAACAAAGGAAAAAGGCCGTGCGGCTGAAATCTGGCCCAACAGTGAATCAGGCCCATCAAGCCCACCCGGGGTTTTCTTTTCCCTCTCTCACGCGCGAGCGCACGCACTCAGCCGCTGACACACCTACCCCACACCCCCTTTTGCTTATTACGCTGACCAGCGGGCCCCGCCCACGTCGACCTCGTCTTCCCCAAACCGCGCCCGCGACCACGTCGCCGCTGCAGTCATGGCCGGTAATGGCGCGGCGTAATTGGGCATTAATCAGCGGGCGTTTCCTGTCGAGCCTCTGGCTATAAGACCCTCCCTGCCTCGCGAGCATTTTCCCCCAAACACCTCGCTCACTCCGCCACCAGGCTGCCCTCAATCAACCCCACACCGCCGCAGACAGAGCCCACTCCGGCGATCAATTCCGGTGAGCCTCGTGTACCCCTCTGCCTCTCGCTCTTGCTATCTGTTTCTGTCACATCCCAAATTTTAGATTTGGTCTTACATATCATTCATATCATTGCATCATGCTTTTCCATGCAAAATCGTCGAGTAGAAAGGTTCGGCGAAACGCCATCGTCAAAATCCTATTTTGCTTCGCTTCGAGTTTCCTGCGGGGAGCTTTAGAGGGACTTGCAACAACCACCCCTATAGGTTCGAGCTTTCGCTCAAACTTCGACTGAAGGTTGTTCCCCTCGACGATACGAACCCGTAGGCGTGAAAATCGCTCCAATCGGAGTTCGTATGCAAAAGAATCGGACGTTTTAGTAAACCGCCGAAAAACGGTCCGAAAATCCGGACCGATTTCCGAGTTGTAGTCAGTTTCTGGACCGTTTTCAGTTTAGGACTGTTGTTTTTTTTCTGTGCGTGAAGGACCAATAAAAAGGGACCCACCCGCGCCTCGGGAGTCGTGCCCGACCCCGCGCGACTCCTCCCGTGCGCGCGCCCAGGCACAGCCGCCGCCGCCTCCGCTTCTCCTCGCCGCCGCCGGCCGCCCCTTCGTCGCCGGCTATCGCTGCGTCTGTTGTCGGGTTCGTCTCGCCGCCCTCTTTCCGCTCCCGTGCTCCGCGTCTCCATCCGCCGCCGCCAACTGCGCCCTGCAGATCGCCGCGTACGCGCGCGCGTTTAATTATTCCGGGAGCCGTAGTTGACCGTGTGTGTACTTGCAGGAGTTTCCACGCCGCCGGAACCGACCGTCGCCGCCGTCCGGAGCTCGCCGGAGTTCGTTTCGCCGTCCGTTTCCGGTAAGACAACAGCCACCGTCAGATCTCAGATCAGCGGCTTAGATCGTTCGTTGACTGGTCAGCACTCCAGACGTTGACTAGTCAGAGGCCCCAGACGTTGACTGGTCAGACGCCCAGTCAGCGCCCAGTCATCAGACACAGTTGACTGGGTCAATTTCGTTAATCCTATTAGTTGGCAGATTTTGGTAGAATCTTGTAAATTGCGTAGAAATTAAACCGTTTGGCCAAAAATTGCAAATAAAATATGCACGAGTTCAGTGAGTCGTGTAGAATCTCGCTGTACCTTTGGTTCAGACTTTTACTGTCAGGTTTAGTACAGTTTAATCAAACTAGTTAGTGGCCTTTTCGGAGTAATAAATTCGTAGTAAAAGTTTCGTAGCTCCAAAAATCGCGTGTGATATGTCCCTGAACTCGTATGAATGAGGCGAATCTCATCTTGAAATAAAAAGATAGGCTTACAGTAAAAACTTCTGCAGTATTTGTCTAATGGCTTTCTGCAGTGTTTTAATTACTCGGGATATTTTATAACTCCTTTTTGAGTAATTCCAATTGGTACTGTTTCTTATCAGCGATGCCTATGCGGTAGAAATTTTGCAAGATTTTACAAACAGTATACTACCGGTAGTGAATTATTTAAGTTCTAGCTCTAGTAGAGATCTCTACTTTTGGTTAATAGTTTTCCTAGCGCCAAATCTATTTTCCATGCATGTATTCGGTAGTATTATGGATTAGTATTATGTGGTGCAGCTGTAGCACCAATTCACTTGCCGTTCTTGCATTCATGCATCATCTTTGTTGCATATGTTTGTGAATTGTTTGTTTATGAATGCAATTGTGTCGTGTAGATTGTGTGGAGTGCAACCCTTGCTCGTGTTTGGATTGTTCTTCCGACCGCTACAATCAAGGCAAGTAGATCCTACTTTGTTCATGATATCGTCCTACTATTTTCAATGCATTTTCGTGTATTTTATAGATGCATGTGTAGGATGATACTATCGCTATGCTATGACCTATTATGTGGTAGGGCTTTCCTTGTAGATGAACCACCGTTGTAGATGTGCTTAGCCATGCTATGTTGAACGAGGGCTGGGTTACATCATTGATACTTGTTTTCTCAAAGTATTGGTTTGTGAAAACTAAAACAACTTAATCAATGAATCTCCTGGGTGTGATGGTATTGATAAGTTTTGGTGGTTTCATTGCGGAAAGGAACCCAGGTATCAAGAGAGAATGATTGGCTTCTTTATTGTGTAGCTTACGTGTACAACCATGTGCCAATAATGAAATGGGCGGTTGGTTGGACTTAGTAGGTTGTGGTAACTTCGAACCAGCGTATCGAGATGTAGAATTTTGGTAGGTTGGACCGGTGCGCGTCGGGATTGAGGAGCTACTTCCCGATTAGTCTCTTCTTGGTCTTCTCCCTATCATCACCCAAAATGAGAGTGATGGTACGAGCTGGGCTGGCCAAGTCACATGGGTAAAGTGTACTAATCTCTGCAGAGTGTATAATCTAATCGATTAGCCGTGTCCCCGGTTATGGACAACTGAGTTGCTTGATATTGATTCCATGACATGTTTCTCGCTCATTCTAATTTCATAATTGTTTTAATCTTGTTGGGTTAACTTAATTGGGATCTTTTCAAAGAAAATCAAAAACTGTTTATGAAAGTAGGACAAAGTTATTTGCAAATGCAAGCCAGACACAGCTCCACTTGCCAAATATGCATGTAGATGTTAGTACTATTGTCTCCATTTACTAGCTCTACTTGCCATACATTCCATGTATTGACCCTTCGGGGCTGTTGCTTTTATGCTGCAGGTTATTCCGATTCTGATTGATCGTTATAGGCCACGGTACTCCACTCGGCACTTGTTCACTTGTGGGCAATTTGAAGAATGGAGGATTTATTCGTTTATGTTGCTACCTGAATAATTTGAGCTAGCTTGTGCTAAGCTTTTATTGTAATAATGGTACTCTGGATCTTTGGTACTTATGATACATGGATATTTTGCTATGTTATCTATCTTACTCTATTGTGGGCCAATGAACCGATCCAGGGATTGGCATGTCACATAGAGGCCACGATCTTTTCAGAACCGGGGTGTCACAGGATGGTATCAGAGCCCGTGTGTCGACTGTAGGATCATGACCTAGAATTGGATTAGGAAGCCATAGATTTATTAAAGCCTATATTAACTCTATCTTTCATCTTATGCCTTTCACCCTCGTAAATTCTTACCATATGCAATTCTCACACTTTCCTCTTTTACTTGATAGATGGGAGAAGTCAGGACTGAGTATGCCACCATGGAGTCACCAAGGCCCTTTGCAAGGCAGTTAGCTCAGCTCTCGCAGTCATTGGGATTGCCACTGCCCATGTTCAAGGGAAGAAGGCTGTACACCTATGGATATGGAGAGGATGCATGGGACATCACTACCTTCATATTCAGAGATGCCGCCTTGCCAAACCCAGTGCATTTGATCTACACCAAGACCTCGAATCTGGGACTTGGAATCAACTTGGCCATACATGAAGCCTGTCTGTAAGTGCCATCAAGTCCGACACCTACTAGCAGATTCACCCTACCGTGACTATGGAAGGCGTGATGAAGATGGGAACATTGTGGTTACCCAGGCGACAGGAACAACATGCCGCCCGTCGAGGCACATAGAGGACATGGAAAGGAGAATGGAGCTCTAGCAGAGAAGAAGGTGAGGATGATAAAGGAGATTGCAGATTTTACTAACAATGGTATGGTGGTCCAAGGACGAGATTGACACTTTGCATGAAGCTGTGGGAGTTGGAGAATGCCACGATAGCAGAGATGCAACCATAGCACATCTTCATGGTAATGCGGGAGAACACCAACATACAAGCGCAAGGGACAATCCAGGAAAGGGATCAAACTATTGAAGCTATGACAACCCAGATTGCCGCTCTCCAAGCACAGCTGAATCCACCCTCTGATGATGATAATGGAGATGATGGCAACAATGGGGATGATGATGACAGTGGAGGTGATGATGATGAGGACGAGGATGATGATGACAGTGGAGGTGATGATGATGAGGACGAGGATGATGATGATGGAGACGATGATGGTGGAGGAGATGAAGGCATTGCGATTGCGGTGAGGATGAAGAAGAAGAGGAGGATCCAGAAGAGGTGGAGTTTGACGTTTCAAGTGATGGTTCAGGAGAGGTGTACACTCCGCCGCCCTGGTTGTACCGCGAGCCAAAGCGTCAACGCATGACCGCAAGGGCCTACCTCAAACTCTTCAAGCAATAGATAGAAGTCCACCAATTAGTCCTCGTTAGGCGAAATCGTTAGAATTATTCTCGATCGTTGTGAAACTTAGTTCGTGTTAGTTTAAGAGTGTTTAGATGCTTATTTGTGTACTCCAATATCCCAGGTTTTATTTGTGCAAATTATATGAAAGAGTTATGGCAATTTGGTTACTATCTGTGTTGTTTTCGCTGCAGTTTTTCTGCTGATACAGCAGTACTGCGCGATTTTTCATATTTTTCTGGTAACTCGGAAAAATCTGAAAAAATTGGGCTGATGCGGAACTTCCTGTTCTATATGCAAAAAAATTGGCTTAATTTTCTGACGAGTTTAAGTCAGGCGGAAAAATTCACGAACACAGCAGAATTGTTCTGTCAGAATTGCTGTTTTGTCGTTTTGATGCTCAACTGTTTAGTTAACCATTGCCAACTCTTGCAAAACTATTTCAGTAGGTATATACTGCTAGGATAGCACCTGGGATGTTGCTGGACCGCTTGTTTGTTGATGTGTTGCTTGCTTGTGATTGTCTGCTATTGTTTGTTGTTGATTGATCATATACATGGGTAGAATCGTATTACCGTAGTTGATTCTTTCTAAACTTACCTGTGCTGAACCGCAGATGCCTCCCCGCCGCCAACCCACTGAGTTGGAGCAGCTCATGGCAGCTCAGGCACAGCTGACCCAAGTGATGACCCAGTTCATGGCAAATCAGAATAACAACAATGGAAACAATCAGCCTCAGGGAGATGCTCTCACCAGATTTCTGAGGTTAAGGCCAGCTAAGTTCTCTACTGCAACGGACCCAATGGTTTCTCTCGACTAGTTGCGTTCAGTCAACAAGGATCTAGTAACTATTGGATGCACTGATGCTGAGAAGGTGAGGTTTGTCACTCACCTACTGGAGGGACCAGCCGCTTCTTGGTGGGATACATTTCAGATCACCCACCCTCCGAATACTGTGACTTGGGCAATGTTTGAGGAAGGTTTCAGGACCGACCACGTGTCTTCGGGAGTTCTGAGCCTAAAGAGGAAGGAGTTCCGCAACTTGCGCCAAACCAATCGCACCGTGGCCGAGTACATTGAGGAGTTCAACAACCTGTCCCGTTATGCACCTGAGGATGTTGACACTGATGCAAAAAGGAGGGAGAGATTCCTGGATGGCCTCAGTGATGAGCTTTCGGTCACTCTTGGTGGTTTATTGCCCTACTTTCCAGGAGCTTATGGACAAGGCCAGGATCCTAGAAGGGAAGCACAAGCAGGTGGAAAGCCGCAAGAGAAAGAACAACAATCACCACTCTGGCTCACACCACAAGTCTCACATTTCATATGATGGGTACTCCAAGCATGGAGGGAATGACCATGGGAGCCATGACCGCCACCACCATGGAGGCGATGGACATCGTCATGACAACCATAGGAGCTGTCACCACAGCCACAAGGGAGGACACTCTCACCACTCTGGAGGACACGGTGGACATGACCGCAACCGCGGTCGCAATTTTGTGAAGAAGGGTCTGAGTGAGGTGACATGCTTCAAGTGTAAGCAGAAGGGACACTATGCTGACAACTGTCCGGAGAGGAAGGGACTCAAGCCAACCAACAATGAGAAGGCCACAGTGAACCACATGAATGTGGAGGAGATTCCAGACGAGCCTGACCTTGTGATTGGTAAGTTTCCAATCAACACTTACCCTGCACTTATACTTTTCGATACTGGTGCATCGCATTCATTCATATCAAGGGCATTTGTGGATAAGTATAAGTTACCTACTGAGTCTATGAAGAGGTCTTTTAGAGTGAGTTCACCTGGAGGAGATATGATAGCTAGTGCGGGATGCCGCGATTTAACTGTGAGGATTGGAACACACAACTTCATTGCACATTTGGTAGTGTTGGAATCACAGGGATTAGACGTTATTCTGGGTATGGATTGGATGTCTATGCATGAGGGACACATAGATTGTGCACAGCGAGCTGTTTCACTCAAAACCCAGGATGGTAAGAGGATTAGATTCAAGTCATTGCCGACCAGGAAGGTGTAAGCTGAATTCTCTTAAGGGGTTAGCATGGATCTTGTGCGGTGATAAGGGATTACCCCGACGTGTTTCGGAAGAACGCCAGGATGCCACCTATGAGAAGTAGAGTTTCTTATCGACTGATGCCGAACAGGACCAATAGCAAAGAAACCATATAAGATGGATGTGGATGAGCTGAAGGAATTGAAGAAACAGTTGAAAGAGCAGCTGGAAAAGGGATTCATTCAGCCTAGTGCGTCGTCATGGGGTGCACCTGTTCTATTTGTGGAGAAGAAAGACAGCACCAAGAGGTTAGTGGTGGACTATCGCTCGCTGAATGAGGTAACCATCAAGAACAAGTACCCTCTGCCAAACATAAATGATTTGTTTGATCAACTGGAAGGAGCAAAGGTGTTCAGCAAGATTGATCTGCGATCAGGCTACTTTCAATTGAAGATCCGGAAGGAGGATGTACCAAAAATCGCCTTCACCACTAGGTATGGGTTATACGAGTATACAATTATGTCATTTGGACTAACGAATGCCCCGGCATATTTCATGACCATGATGAACAAGGTATTTATGGAGTACTTGGACAAGTTCGTAGTGGTGTTTATTGATGACATCTTGATATATTCCAAGGATAATGCTGAGCATGAGAAACATCTGCGGTGATTATGGAGAAGCGAGGAACACCATTGTATGCCAAATTCAGCAAGTGTGAATTCTGCTTAACACCGTTGGTTTCTTGGACACGTAGTGTCGGAGAAGGAGTCGTTGATCCAAGCAAAGGGATTCTATCGAGTGGGAAGCACCCAAGAATCTTGGAGAGATTCAAGCTTTTGGGACTTGCTGGATATTACAGAGGTTCATTGAAAACTTTTCCAAGATTGCAAAGCCGATGACTGAACTTCAAGAAGGAGAGGAAGTTTGAATGGACGGATGTGTGTGAAGCTAGCTTTGAACCAAGCGTCGACTAGTGATCGCACTGCTCTGCTTACGGATCTTGAAGGATTTCCAAGTGTCTTGTGATGCTTCTCGACAGGACTTGGGAGTGTGCTGATGCAAGATGGGAGAGTAGTGTCTTATGCCTCGCGACAACTCAAGCACCATGAGCAGAATTACCCCACACGACTTGGAGTTAGCGTCGATGGTTCATGCGCCAAGGTATGGAGGCATTACTTAATGGGAAAACACTGTGATGTGTACACCACCACAAGAGCCTGAAATACATATTTACAGAAGGAGCTGAACATGAGACAAAGGAGATGGTTGGAACTTATCAAGGACTATGATATGAATCTACAATATCACCCAGGGAAAGGCCAATGTAGTAGCAGATCTGAGGAGGGAGGGTTTATGCCAATGGATTGACAATTGGTGAATTGCCTGAGGATTTGTGCAAGCAATTCAAGGACCTTAGATTGGAGGTAGTATCTGAAGGATACTTGGCTACAATGGAAGTCCAACCAACGCTTCATGACAGAATCAGGAAGGCTCAAGTGGGAGACAAAGAGATAGATGAAGTTAAGGAGAAGATGAAGGAAGGTCGAGCAAGGGAATTCCGCGAGGATGAGCAAGGTACCTTGTGGTATGGAGATCGTTTGTGCGTGCCCAACGATCCGGAATTAAGGAAGTTGATTATGCAGGAAGCTCATGACTCGCCGTATTCCATACATCCGGGCAATACGAAGATGTATATGGATCTAAAGGATGATTGGTGGAACAACATGAAGGGAGACATCGCAGAGCATATCTCCCTATGTGATGTATGTAGCCGAGTGAAGGCGGAACACCAGAAACCAGCAGGATTGCTACAGCCATTGCCCGTGCCAGATTGGAAATGGGATAGAGTGGGAATGGACTTTATCACAGGATTGCCCAGGACCAGGTCAGGATATGACTCTATTTGGGTAGTGGTCGATCATTTGACCAAGGTAGCCTACTTTATACCGGTGAAGACGACCTATACGAGTGCAAAGTTGGCCAAGATTTACATGGACAAGATTGTGTGCCTACACGGAGTTCCCAAGAGTATCGTATCTGATAGAGGCACCCAATTTACCTCACACTTCTGGCGCCACCGCAGTCACTTGGTACTAGATTGGAGTTTAGCACGTTTCACCTGGTGATGGAGACCGAGAGGGTGAATCAGATTTTGGAAGACATGCTAAGAGCTTGTGCCTTGGCTCATGGTTCTAGTTGGGATGAGAATTTACCGTATGCGGAGTTTTCCTACAACAACAGCTATCAAACCAGCATCAAGACGTCGCCGTTCGATGTGCTGTATTGGAAACGGTGCCGAACACCATTGCTATGGGATGGAGTAGGAGAACGTCAGTTGTTTGGACCTGACTTGATCAAGGACGCTGAGGAGAAGGTCGCCTTGATTAGAGACAGACTGAAGGTAGCACAATAAATACAGAAGAGCTATGCTGACGCCAAGCGCAAGGAAGTGGTATATGAGATAGGTGATAGAGCATACCTCAGAGTATCGCCACTTCGTGGAATCAAGAGATTTGGTATTAAGGGTAAGCTGGCACCTCGATTTATTGGACCGTATCGGGTCTTAGCACGCAAAGGAGAAGTTGCTTATCAGTTGGAGTTGCCATAGGCTCATCGCTATTCTGGCGTGTTCCACATATCCCAGCTGAAGAAGTGCCATCCGGAGATGGTGGATACACCATTGAGAGACACTGTACCGCTAGAAGAGGTTCAGCTTGAGAACGACTTGACCTATGAGGAGAAACCGGTCAAGATTCTGGAGATAGCAGAAAGGACTACCCGTACCAAGACAATCAAGTTTTGCAAGGTGCGGTGGAGCCACCACACCGAAGAGGAAGCCACTTGGGAGCGTGAAGATGACATCCGAGAGGACTACCCACACCTATTTGCTAGCCGCGCCGAATCTCGAGGACGAGATTCATCTTAAGGGGGTTAGTCTTGTCACATCCCAAATTTTAGATTTGGTCTTGCATATCATTCATATCATTGCATCATGCTTTTCCATGCAAAATCATCGAGTAGAAAGGTTCGGCGAAACGCCATCGTCAAAACCCTATTTTGCTTCGCTTCGAGTTTCCTGCGGGGAGCTTTAGAGGTACTTGCAACAACCACCCCTGTAGGTTCGAGCTTTCGCTCAAACTTCGACTGAAGGTTGTTCCCCTCGACGATACGAAACCGTAGGCGTGAAAATCGCTCCAATCGAAGTTCGTATGCAAAAGACTCGGACGTTTTAGTAAACCGCCAGAAAACGGTCCGAAAATCCGGACCGATTTCCGAGTTGTAGTCAGTTTCTGGACCGTTTTCAGTTTAGGACTTTTTTTTTCTGCGCGTGAAGGACCAATAAAAAGGGACCCACCCGCGCCTCGGGAGTCGTGCCCGACCCCGCCTCCTCCTCAGCCCCGCGCGACTCCTCCCGTGCGCGCGCCCAGGCACAGCCGCCGCCGCCTCCGCTTCTCCTCGCCGCCGCCGGCCGCCCCTTCGTCGGCGGCTATCGCCGCGTCTGTTGTCGGGTTCGTCTCGCGTCTCCATCCGCCGCCACGAACTGCGCCCTGCAGATCGCCGCGTACGCGCACGCGTTTAATTATTCCGGGAGCCGTAGTTGACCGTGTGTGTACTTGCAGGAGTTTCCACACCGCCGGAACCGACCGTCGCCGCCGTCCGGAGCTCGCCGGAGTTCGTTTCGCCGTCCGTTTCCGGTAAGACAACAGCCACCGTCAGATCTCAGATCAGCGGCTTAGATCGTTCGTTGACTGGTCAACACTCCAGACGTTGACTAGTCAGAGGCCCCAGACGTTGACTGGTCAGGCCTGATCAGCGCCAGTCATCGACATAACATTTTCGGGTCAATTTCGTTAATCCTATTAGTTGGCAGATTTTGGTAAAATCTTGTAAATTGCGTAGAAATTAAACCGCTTGGCCAAAAATTGCAAATAAAATATGCACGAGTTCAGTGAGTCGTGTAGAATCTCGCCGTACCTTTGGTTCAGACTTTTACTGTCAGGTTTAGTACAGTTTAATCAAACTAGTTAGTGGCCTTTTCGGAGTAATAAATTCGTAGTAAAAGTTTCGTAGTACCAAAAATCGCGTGTGATATGTCCCTGAACTCGTATGAACGAGGGGAATCTCATCGTGAAATAAAAAGATAGGCTTATAGTAAAAACTTCTGCAGTATTTGTCTAATGGCTTTCTGCAGTGTTTTAATTACTCGGGATGTTTTATAACTCCTTTTTGAGTAATTCCAATTGGTACTGTTTCTTATCAGCGATGCCTATGTGGTAGAATTTTTGCAAGATTTTACAAACAGTATACTACCGGTAGTGAATTATTTAAGTTCTAGCTCTAGTAGAGATCTCTACTTTTGGTTAATAGTTTTCCTAGCGCCAAATCTATTTTCCATGCATGTATTCGTTAGTATTATGGATTAGTATTATGTGGTTCAGCTGTAGCACCAATTCACTTGCCGTTATTGCATTCATGCATCATCTTTGTTGCATATGTTTGTGAATTGTTTGTTTATGAATGCAATTGTGTCGTGTAGATTGTGTGGAGTGCAACCCTTGCTCGTGTTTGGATTGTTCTTCCGACCGCTACAATCAAGGCAAGTAGATGCTACTTTGTTCATGATATCGTCCTACTATTTTCAATGCATTGTCGTGTATTTTATAGATGCATGTGTAGGATGATACTATCGCTATGCTATGACCTATTATGTGGTAGGGCTTTCCTTGTAGATGAACCATCGTTGTAGATGTGCTTAGCCATGCTATGTTGAACGAGGGCTGGGTTACATCATTGATACTTGTTTTCTCAAAGTATTGGTTTGTGAAAACTAAAACAACTTAATCAATGAATCTCCTGGGTGTGATGGTATTGATAAGTTTTGGTGGTTTCATTGCGGAAAGGCACCCAGGTATCAAGAGAGAATGATTGGCTTCTTTATTGTGTAGCTTACGTGTACAACCATGTGCCAATAATGAAATGGGCGGTTGGTTGGACTTAGTAGGTTGTGGTAACTCGAACCCGCGTATCCAGAGATGTAGAATTTTGGTAGGTTGGACCGGTGCGCGTCGGGATTGAGGAGCTACTTCCCGAACAGTCTCTTCTTGGTCTTCTCCCTATCATCACCCAAAATGGGAGTTATGGTACGAGCTGGGCTGGCCAAGTCACATGGGTAAAGTGTACTAATCTCTGCAGAGTGTATAATCTAATCGATTAGCCGTGTCCCCGGTTATGGACAACTGAGTTGCTTGATATTGATTCCATGACATGTTTCTCGCTCATTCTAATTTCATAATTGTTTTAATCTTGTTGGGTTAACTTAATTGGGATCTTTTCAAAGAAAATCAAAAACTGTTTATGAAAGTAGGACAAAGTTATTTGCAAATGCAAGCCAGACACAGCTCCACTTGCCAAATATGCATGTAGATGTTAGTACTATTGTCTCCATTTACTAGCTCTACTTGCCATACATTCCATGTATTGACCCTTCGGGGCTGTTGCATTTTATGCTGCAGGTTATTCCGATTCTGATTGATCGTTATAGGCCACGGTACTCTACTCGGCACTTGTTCACTTGTGGGCAATTTGAAGAATGGAGGATTTATTCGTTTATGTTGCTACCTGAATAATTTGAGCTAGCTTGTGCTAAGCTTTTATTGTAATAATGGTACTCTGGATCTTCGGTACTTATGATACACGGATATTTTGCTATGTTATCTATCTTACTCTATTGTGGGCCAATGAACCGATCCAGGGATTGGCATGTCACATAGAGGCCACGGTCTTTTCAGAACCGGGGTGTCACAGTTTCAGTGAATCTTTGCGCACCTCCTGACCCCACTAGTTCATCCTGCACTGCCCCAGGTCGCCGTTTCCGCTCGAGACCGCAAGCACCGACGACCACCTCGACTCCAGCGACCAAATTCCGTAAGTCCCGTGCGCCCCTTGCCTTTTCCTTCACACGAGCTTGTTCGCAGTTGCCTTGCACATCTCCTAAACCCTCAGGCTTGTGTTAGGGCGACGCGGAACCTCGGCAACGACTCCGACAACGACCACTCGACGTCTGTCTCTACTCCGACGAGCAATCATCGCCATATCCGAGCGCCCCTCCACAATCCAGTACCACGTCGAGCTTCAGCAGCCTCTTGCAAACATGGTATGGCCCTTCTCCCTCTCGCGGACGATCTGGAACGCAAGTGCCGACCGTGAACGCCGGCGCGTCATTACGCCAGACATGGTCGTAGCGCCGTTAGATCTAGATCCAAGCGCTAGGATAGATTCACTTATCGGCGACGGCGCACGCGATCCGAGCTGCACGACCTGTTTAAATCCTGCGGCTGCCAAGCGTGGTCCAACCGAAGCGGTACGCGCCAATCACAGTGCGACGCGTGGCTAGGGTTAGAACTGAAAACAGATTTAAAATCAGATTTTGATCCAATTTTCAAATGCTTATAACTTTTGAATGCCACGTTAGAATTTTGGAAACTTTATACCGTTGGATTCAGTGAGACAAGACCTTTCTGAATATCCAATGTGTTTAGCAAATAGTAACCATTAGAATGACTTTATTTGTAGAAACATGTTTAAGGCTAGTTTGAGAATAGTTTTAGTTTAGTAATTTGTTTTAGGGTTAAATATGTTTAGTGGGCAAACTTGTGACTTGTTAAGTTTCTGTAATCATGCACTTGCTTGGTAGAGTTTTCAAAATCACCACTTAGTAAATTCATGCATGCATGCATTCATATTATTTTTGTTTGTATATATTTGTGTGTAATTGTGTGCTACAACTTTGTGTGTAGATTTTGCTAGTGATTGTGATTGTGACGAGTGCTACTCTCCACATTACCAAGGAAAGTGATATCTTCATGAATATTCCATTCCTATATTTTATACTTGCATTAGATATTTTTGCTAAGACTTGCATGCTACTTTTTTAAATGTTGGTGGGAAATCCTATGTAGTTAGAATGGTAGAATTGCTAGGAAATTTCCCCTAAGGATAAGTTGCCATGCCATGCTTAGCCTAGCTAATAGAAAACAAGGGGGGATTATTTATTCATGCTATGGAAAAATCTCTAAGTCTAAGGACTTGTGTTTTGTTTAATAAAACAACTAAGTTAATGAATCACCTGGGTGGAATGGGACTTGCTTGGTGGTTTTTGGTTGAGTGGTTCACAAGGCCCATGTTTATGGTTTACCTTAGTGTATCTCACTTGTGGATGGCCACCCAGGAATAAAGAGATTTGAGATGTCAAATGTTGAGAAGCTTCAAGTGCAACCACTTGGCAATATGGGCTCTGCCATGATCTTAGGTTGCTAGAACTTAGTCTCTTGGACAGTTGGTGGTAGAGGGTATGATAGGTTGGAATGCGTCCATTTGACTAAGGAAAGGCTTCTGAAGGATCTTGTCTTGGGAAACCAAGTCTTGTGGGGAAAGTGCACCACCTCTACAGAGTGTAAAACCTAAGTACTTAGCCATGTCCCTGGTAAAGGACAATTTGAGCATCAAGACATGGAAGCTTCATGAACAAGGGTTAAAGGATCTTCAGTCCTTGATTGGTAGATGCCTTGGAAAGGATCTTCAGTCTTTGATTGGTAGATGCCTTGGGAAGGTTTTTGTCAAGAAAATTTTACTGTTTTCAAATGTTAAGGAAAAATCTATTTTGAGCAAAGCAAGCCAAGCTCCACCTAGCCAAATGCATATAGTATTATAGTCCACTTAATATATACTAAGGTATCACTTGCCAATACTATTCCAAAGTATTGACCCTCTGTGGCTGTAACTTGTAATGTTGCAGGTTACTCCGATGATGAATAGGAGTCATGAGTCTACACTCAGCATGCTTGCCTGTGGCACATGAAGACGAAGACTTATGTTTATTTACTTATTCCATAAACTCTTGTATTAGGCCTTTGGCCCTGAGTTGTAAAAGACTATGTTTATCTCTGGAATGACTGTAATAAACGACCTTTGTTTCGGTGTACTTCATCTTAAACTGTGGATGCTAGCATTGATCCAGGGACTAGCATTGCAATCACAGGGATCCTTTCCTTTACAAAGGAGGGATCTTACACAACTAGTGTCATTGCATGTGTGTTCTTTTTAGTAACAACAACCAGAGTCATTGAAATGTGTGTTCTTTTCACATACCACCTATGGATCCACCAGTGTCATTGCATGTGTGTTCTGTTTAGTAAAAACAACCAGAGTCATTGCATGTGTGTTCTTTTCACATACCACATATGGATCCACTAGTGTCATTAAAATGTGTGTTCTTTTTAGAGACCACACATGGATCCACCAGTGTCATTGCATGTATGTTCTTTTCACTAACAACAACTGGAGTCATTGCATGTGTGTTCTTTTCACATACCACATATGGATCCACCAGTGTCATTGACATGTGTGTTCTTTTCAGAGACAACACTTGGATCCACCAGTGTCATTGCATGTACTCCCTCCATCCCAAAATAAGTGAAGTGGGATTTTCTAGATTCGGATGTATCTAGACACGTTTTAGTATATAGATACATTCGAATGTAGACAAACTCAAGTCTCTTATATTGGGACGGAGGGAGTATGTTCTTTTCACTAACAACAACTGGAGTCATTGCATGTGTGTTCTTTTCACATACGACATATGGATACACAAGTGTCATTGCATGTGTGCTCTTTTCACAATCCACCTATGGATCCACCAGTGCCATTGCATGTGTGTTCGTTTTTACTATCAACAACTGGAATCATTTCATGACTGTTCTTCTCACATACCACATATGGATCCACTAGTGTCATTGCATGTGTGTTCTCTTCACAATCCACACATGGATCCACCAGTGTCATTGCATGTGTGCTGTTTTTACTAACAACAACCAGAGTCATTGCATGTGTGTTCTCTTCAGAGACCACACATGGATCCACCAGTGTCATTGCATTTGTGTTCTTTTTACTAACAACAACCAGAGTCATTGAAATGTGTGCTCTTTTCATAATCCACCTTTGGATCCACCAGTGTCATTGCATGTGAGTTCTTTTCACATACCACATATGGATCCACCGGTGTCATTGCATGTGTGTTCTTTGCACTAACAACAACAAGAGTCATTGCATGTGTGTTCTTTTCACAAACCACATGTGGATCCACAAGTGTCATTGCATGTGTGTTCTTTTCACTAACAACAAATGGATTCGTTGCATGTGTGTTCTTTTCACATACCACATATGGATCCACCAGTGTCATTGCATGTGTGCTCTTTTCACAATCCACCTATGGATCCACCAGTGTCATTGCATGTGTGTTCTTTTTACTAACAACAACTGGAGTCATTTCATGACTGTTCTTCTCACTTACCACATATGGATCCACCAGTGTCATTGCATTTGTGTTCTCTTCACAATCCACACATGGATCCACCAGTGTTATTGCATGTGTGCTCTTTTTACTAACAACAACCAGAGTCATTGCATGTGTGTTCTCTTAAGAGACCACACATGGATCCACCAGTGTCATTGCATATGTGTTCTTTTTACTAACAACAACCAGAGTCATTGAAATGGGTGCTCTTTTCATAATCCACCTTTGGATCCACCAGTGTCATTGCATGTGAGTTCTTTTCACATACCACATATGGATCCACCGGTGTCATTGCATGTGTGTTCTTTGCACTAACAACAACAAGAGTCATTGCATGTGTGTTCTTTTCACATACCACATGTGGATCCACAAGTGTCATTGCATGTGTGTTCTTTTCACAATCTACCTATGGATCCACCAGTGTCATTGCATGTATGTTCTTTTCACTAACAACAAATGGATTCATTGCATGTGCGTTCTTTTCACATACCACATATGGATCCACCAGTGTCATTGCATGTGTGCTCTTTTCACAATCCACCTATGGATCCACCAGTGTCATTGCATGTGTGTTCTTTTTACTAACAACAACTGGAGTCATTTCATGACTGTTCTTCTCACTTACCACATATGGATCCACCAGTGTCATTGCATGTGTGTTCTCTTCACAATCCACACATGGATCCACCAGTGTTATTGCATGTGTGCTCTTTTCACATACCACATATGGATCCACCGGTGTCATTGCATGTGTGTTCTTTGCACTAACAACAACAAGAGTCATTGCATGTGTGTTCTTTTCACATACCACATGTGGATCCACAAGTGTCATTGCATGTGTGTTCTTTTCACAATCCACCTATGGATCCACCAGCGTCATTGCATGTATGTTCTTTTCACTAACAACAAATGGATTCATTGCATGTGCGTTCTTTTCACATACCACATATGGATCCACCAGTGTCATTGCATGTGTGCTCTTTTCACAATCCACCTATGGATCCACCAGTGTCATTGCATGTGTGTTCTTTTTACTAACAACAACTGGAGTCATTTCATGACTGTTCTTCTCACTTACCACATATGGATCCACCAGTGTCATTGCATGTGTGTTCTCTTCACAATCCACACATGGATCCACCAGTGTTATTGCATGTGTGCTCTTTTTACTAACAACAACCAGAGTCATTGCATGTGTGTTCTCTTAAGAGACCACACATGGATCCTGATGTCATTGCATATGTGTTCTTTTTACTAACAACAACCAGAGTCATTGAAATGTGTGCTCTTTTCACAATCCACCTATGGATCTACCAGTGTCATTGCATGTGTGTTCTTTTTACTAACAACAACCAGAGTCATTGAAATATGTGTTCTTTTCACATACCACCTAAGGATCCACTAGTGTCATTGCATGTGTGTTCTTTTTAGTAACAACAACCAGAGTCATTGCATGTGTGTTCTTTTCACATACCACATATGGATCCACCAGTGTCATTGAAATGTGTGTTCTCTTCAGAGACCATACATGGATCCACCAGTGTCATTGCATGTATGTTCTTTTCACTAACAACAACTGGAGTCATTGCATGTGTGTTCTTTTCACATACCACATATGGATCCACCAGTGTGATTGCATGTGTGCTCTTTTCACAATCCACACATGGATCAACTAGTGTCATTGCATGTGTTTTCTTTTTAGTAACAACAACCAGAGTCATTGAAATGTGTGTTCTTTTCACATACCACATATGGATCCACCAGTGTCATTGCATGTGTGCTGTTTTCACAATCCACCTATGGATCCACTAGTGTCATTGCATGTGTGTACTTTTTACTAACAACCAGAGTCATTGAAATGTGTGTTCTTTTCACATACCACCTATGGATCCACCAGTGTCATTGCATGTGTGTTCCTTTTAGTAACAACAACCAGAGTCATTGCATGTGTGTTCTTTTCACATACCACATATGGATCCACTAGTGTCATTGAAATGTGTGTTCTCTTCGGAGACCACACATTGATCCACCAGTGTCTATGCATGTATGTTCTTTTCACTAACAACAACTGGAGTCATTGCATGTGTGTTCTTTTCACATACCACACATGGAACCACCAGTGTCATTTCATGTGTGCTCTTTTCACAATCCACCTATGGATCCACCAGTGTCATTGCATGTGTGTTCTTTTTACTAACAACAACTGGAGTCACTTCATGACTGTTCTTCTCACATACCACATATGGATCCACCAGTGTCATTGCATGTGTGTTCTCTTCACAATCCACACATGGATCCAACAGTGTCATTGCATGTGTGCTCTTTTTACTAACAACAACCAGAGTCATTGCATGTGTGTTCTCTTCAGAGACCACACATGGATCCACCAGTGTCATTGCATGTGTGTTCTTTTTACTAACAACAACCAGAGTCATTGAAATGTGTGCTCTTTTCACAATCCACCATTGGATCCACCGGTGTCATTGCATGTGTGTTCTTTTTACTAACAACAACTGAGTCATTGAAATGTGTGTTCTTTTCACATACCACAATGGATCCACTAGTGTCATTGAAATGTGTGTTATTTTTAGAGACCACACATGGATCCACCAGTGTCATTGCATGTGTTTTTTTTCAATAACTACAACCAGAGTCATACCATGTGTGTTCTTTTCACATACCACATATGGATCCACAAGTGTCATTGCATGTGTGTTCTTTTCACAATCCACCTATGGATCCACCAGTGTCATTGCATGTATGTTCTTTTCACTAACAACAAATGGAGTCATTGCATGTGTGTTATTTTCACATACCACATATGGATCCACCAGTGTCATTGCATGTGTGCTCTTTTCACAATCCACCTATGGATCCACCAGTGTCATTGCATGTGTGTTCTTTTTACTAACAACAACTGGAGTCATTTCTTGACTGTTCTTCTCACATACCACATATGGATCCACCAGTGTCATTGCATGTGTGTTCTCTTCACAATCCACACATGGATCCACCAGTGTCATTGCATGTGTGCTCTTTTTACTAACAACAACCAGAGTCATTGCATGTTTGTTCTCTTCAGAGACCACACATGGATCCACCAGTGTCATTGCATGTGTGTTCTTTTTACTAACAACAACCAGAGTCATTGAAATGTGTGCTCTTTTCACAATCCACCATTGGATCCACCGATGCCATTGCATGTGTGTTCTTTTTACTAACAACAACTGAGTCATTGAAATGTGTGTTATTTTCACATACCACATATGGATCCACTAGTGTCATTGAAATGTGTGTTTTTTTAGAGACCACACATGGATCCACCAGTGTCATTGCATGTGTGTTCTTTTCACTAACAACAACCAGAGTCATTGCATGTGAGTTCTTTTCACATACCACATATGGATCCACCGGTGTCATTGCATGTGTGTTCTTTGCACTAACAACAACAAGAGTCATTGCATGTGTGTTCTTTTCACATACCACATATGGATCCACAAGTGTCATTGCATGTGTGTTCTTTTCACAATCCACCTATGGATCCACCAGTGTCATTGCATGTATGTTCTTTTCACTAACAACAAATGGATTCATTGCATGTGTGTTCTTTTCACATACCACATATGGATCCACCAGTGTCATAGCATGTGTGCTCTTTTCACAATCCACCTATGGATCCACCAGTGTCATTGCATGTGTGTTCTTTTTACTAACAACAACTGGAGTCATTTCATGACTGTTCTTCTCACATACCACATATGGATCCACCAGTGTCATTGCATGTGTGTTCTTTTTACTAACAACAACTAGAGTCATTGAAATGTGTGCTCTTTTCACAATCCACCTTTAGATAAACCAGTGTCATTGCATGTGTGTTCTTTTTACTAACAACAACTGAGCCATTGAAATGTGTGTTCTTTTCACATACCACATATGGATCCACTAGTGTCATTGAAATGTGTGTTCTTTTTAGATACCACACATGGATCCACCAGTGTCATAGCTTATGTGTTCTTTTCAATAACAACAACATAGTCATTGCATGTGTGTTCTTTTCACATACCACATATGGATCCACCAGTGTCATTGCATGTGTGTTCTTTTCACAATCCACCTATGGATCCACCAGTGTCATTGCATGTATGTTCCTTTCACTAACAACAACTGGAGTCATTGCATGTGTGTTCTTTTCACATACCACATATGGATCCACCAGTGTCATTGCATGTGTTCTCTTTTCAAAATCCACCTACGGATCCACCAGTGTCATTGCATGTATGTTCTTTTTAGTAACAACAACCAGAGTCATTGAAATGTGTGTTCTTTTCACATAACACCTATGGATCCACCAGTGTCACTGCATGTGTGTTCCTTTTAGTAACAACAACCAGAGTCATTGAAATGTGTGTCCTTTCACATACCACATACGGATCCACTAGTGTCATTGCATGTGTGTTCTTTTTAGTAACAACAACCAGAATCATTGCATCTGTGTTCTTTTCACATACCACATATGGATCCACCAGTGTCATTGCATGTATGTTCTTTTCACTAACAACAACTGGAGTCATTGCATTTGTGTTCTTTTCAAATACCACATATGGATCCACCAGTGTCATTGCATGTGTGCTCTTTTCACAATCCACCCATGGATCCACCAGTGTCATTGCATGTGTGTTCTTTTTACTAACAACAACCAGAGTCATTGAAATGTGTGTTCTTTTCACATACCACCTATGGATCCACTAGTGTCATTGCATGTGTGTTCTTTTTAGAAACAATAACCAGAGTCATTGCATGTGTGTTCTTTTCACATACCACATATGGATCCACCAGTGTCATTGAAATGTGTGTTCTCTTCAGAGACCACACATGGATCCACCAGTGTCATTGCATGTATGTTCTTTTCACTAACAACAACTGGAGTCATTGCATGTGTGCTCTTTTCACATACCACATATGGAACCACCAGTGTCATTGCATGTGTGCTCTTTTCACAATCCACCTATGGATCCACCAGTGTCATTGCAAGTGTGTTTTTTTACTAACAACAACTGGAGTCATTTCATGACTGTTCTTCTCACATACCACATATGGATCCACCAGTGTCATTGCATGTGTGTTCTCTAAACAATCCACACATGGATCCACCAGGGTCATTGCATGTGTGCTCCTTTTACTAACAACAACAAGAGTCATTGCATGTGTGTTCTCTTCTGAGACCACACATGGATCCACCAGTGTCATTGCATGTGTGTTCTTTTTACTAACAACAACTAGAGTCATTGAAATGTGTGCTTTTTTCACAATCCACCATTGGATCGACCGGTGTCATTGCATGTGTGTTATTTTTACTAACAACAACCGAGTCATTGAAATGTGTGTTCTTTTCATATACCACATATGGATCCACTAGTGTCAATGAAATGTGTGTTCTTTTTAGAGACCTTACATGGATCCACCAGTGTCATAGCTTGTGTGTTCTTTTCAATAACAACAACCAGAGTCATTGCATGTGTGTTCTTTTCACATACCACATATGGATCCACCAGTGTCGTTGCATGTGTGTTCTTTTCACAATCCACCTATGGATCCACCAGTGTCATTGCATTTATGTTCTTTTCACTAACAACAACTAGAGTCGTTGCATGTGTTGTCTTTTCACATACCACATATGGATCCACTAGTGGCATTACATGTGTGCTCTTTTCACAATCCACATATGGATCAACTAGTGTCATTGCATGTGTGTTCTTTTTTGTAACAACAACCAGAGTCATTTAAATGTGTGTTCTTTTCACATACCACCTATGGATCCACCAGTGTCATTGCATGTGTGTTCTTTTTAGTAAAAACAACCAGAGTCATTGCATGTGTGTTCTATTCACATACCACATATGGATCCACTAGTGTCATTAAAATGTGTGTTCTTTTTAGAGACCACACATGGATCCACCAGTGTCATTGCATGTGTGTTCTTTTTAGTAACAACAACCAGAGTCATTGAAATGTGTGTCCTTTCACATACCACATATGGATCCACTAGTGTCATTGCATGTGTGTTCTTTTTAGTAACAACAACCAGAATCATTGCATGCGTGTTCTTTTCACATACCACATATGGATCCACCAGTGTCATTGCATGTATGTTCTTTTCACTAACAACAAATGGATTCATTGCATGTGTGTTCTTTTCACATACCACATATGGATCCACCAGTGTCATAGCATGTGTGCTCTTTTCACAATCCACCTATGGATCCACCAGTGTCATTGCATGTGTGTTCTTTTTACTAACAACAACTGGAGTCATTTCATGACTGTTCATCTCACATACCACATATGGATCCACCAGTGTCATTGCATGTGTGTTCTTTTTACTAACAACAACCAGAGTCATTGAAATGTGTGCTCTTTTCACAATCCACCTTTAGATCAACCAGTGTCATTGCATGTGTGTTCTTTTTACTAACAACAACTGAGCCATTGAAATGTGTGTTCTTTTCACATACCACATATGGATCCACTAGTGTCATTGAAATGTGTGTTCTTTTTAGATACCACACATGGATCCACCAGTGTCATAGCTTATGTGTTCTTTTCAATAACAACAACCAGAGTCATTGCATGTGTGTTCTTTTCACATACCACATATGGATCCACCAGTGTCATTGCATGTGTGTTCTTTTCACAATCCACCTATGGATCCACCAGTGTCATTGCATGTATGTTCCTTTCACTAACAACAACTGGAGTCATTGCATGTGTGTTCTTTTCACATACCACATATGGATCCACCAGTGTCATTGCATGTGTTCTCTTTTCACAATCCACCTACGGAACCACCAGTGTCATTGCATGTATGTTCTTTTTAGTAACAACAACCAGAGTCATTGAAATGTGTGTTCTTTTCACATAACACCTATGGATCCACCAGTGTCACTGCATGTGTGTTCTTTTTAGTAACAACAACCAGGGTCATTGAAATGTGTGTCCTTTCACATACCACATACGGATCCACTAGTGTCATTGCATGTGTGTTCTTTTTAGTAACAACAACCAGAATCATTGCATCTGTGTTCTTTTCACATACCACATATGGATCCACCAGTGTCATTGCATGTATGTTCTTTTCACTAACAACAACTGGAGTCATTGCATTTGTGTTCTTTTCAAATACCACATATGGATCCACCAGTGTCATTGCATGTGTGCTCTTTTCACAATCCACCTATGGATCCACCAGTGTCATTGCATGTGTGTTCTTTTTACTAACAACAACCAGAGTCATTGAAATGTGTGTTCTTTTCACATACCACCTATGGATCCACTAGTGTCATTGCATGTGTGTTCTTTTTAGAAACAACAACCAGAGTCATTGCATGTGTGTTCTTTTCACATACCACATATGGATCCACCAGTGTCATTGAAATGTGTGTTCTCTTCAGAGACCACACATGGATCCACCAGTGTCATTGCATGTATGTTCTTTTCACTAACAACAACTGGAGTCATTGCATGTGTGCTCTTTTCACATACCACATATGGATCCACCAGTGTCATTGCATGTGTGCTCTTTTCACAATCCACCTATGGATCCACCAGTGTCATTGCAAGTGTGTTTTTTTACTAACAACAACTGGAGTCATTTCATGACTGTTCTTCTCACATACCACATATGGATCCACCAGTGTCATTGCATGTGTGTTCTCTAAACAATCCACACATGGATCCACCAGTGTCATTGCATGTGTGCTCCTTTTACTAACAACAACAAGAGTCATTGCATGTGTGTTCTCTTCTGAGACCACACATGGATCCTGATGTCATTGCATGTGTGTTCTTTTTACTAACAACAACTAGAGTCATTGAAATGTGTGCTTTTTTCACAATCCACCATTGGATCGACCGGTGTCATTGCATGTGTGTTATTTTTACTAACAACAACCGAGTCATTGAAATGTGTGTTCTTTTCATATACCACATATGGATCCACTAGTGTCAGTGAAATGTGTGTTCTTTTTAGAGACCTCACATGGATCCACCAGTGTCATAGCTTGTGTGTTCTTTTCAATAACAACAACCAGAGTCATTGCATGTGTGTTCTTTTCACATACCACATATGGATCCACCAGTGTCGTTGCATGTGTGTTCTTTTCACAATCCACCTATGGATCCACCAGTGTCATTGCATTTATGTTCTTTTCACTAACAACAACTAGAGTCGTTGCATGTGTTGTCTTTTCACATACCACATATGGATCCACTAGTGGCATTACATGTGTGCTCTTTTCACAATCCACATATGGATCAACTAGTGTCATTGCATGTGTGTTCTTTTTTGTAACAACAACCAGAGTCATTTAAATGTGTGTTCTTTTCACATACCACCTATGGATCCACCAGTGTCATTGCATGTGTGTTCTTTTTAGTAAAAACAACCAGAGTCATTGTATGTGTGTTCTATTCACATACCACATATGGATCCACTAGTGTCATTAAAATGTGTGTTCCTTTTAGAGACCACACATGGATCCACCAGTGTCATTGCATGTGTGTTCTTTTTAGTAACAACAACCAGAGTCATTGAAATGTGTGTCCTTTCACATACCACATATGGATCCACTAGTGTCATTGCATGTGTGTTCTTTTTAGTAACAACAACCAGAATCATTGCATGCGTGTTCTTTTCACATACCACATATGGATCCACCAGTGTCATTGCATGTATGTTCTTTTCACTAACAACAAATGGATTCATTGCATGTGTGTTCTTTTCACATACCACATATGGATCCACCAGTGTCATTGCATGTGTGCTCTTTTCACAATCCACCTATGGATCCACCAGTGTCATTGCATGTGTGTTCTTTTACTAACAACAACTGGAGTCATTTCATGACTGTTCTTCTCACTTACCACATATGGATCCACCAGTGTCATTGCATGTGTGTTCTCTTCACAATCCACACATGGATCCACCAGTGTTATTGCATGTGTGCTCTTTTTACTAACAACAACCAGAGTCATTGCATGTGTGTTCTCTTAAGAGACCACACATGGATCCACCAGTGTCATTGCATATGTGTTCTTTTTACTAACAACAACCAGAGTCATTGAAATGTGTGTTCTTTTCACATACCACCTATGGATCCACTAGTGTCATTGCATGTGTGTTCTTTTTAGTAACAACAACCAGAGTCATTACATGTGTGTTCTTTTCACATACCACATATGGATCCACCAGTGTCATTGAAATGTGTGTTCTCTTCAGAGACCATACATGGATCCACCAGTGTCATTGCATGTATGTTCTTTTCACTAACAACAACTGGAGTCATTGCATGTGTGTTCTTTTCACATACCACATATGGATCCACCAGTGTGATTGCATGTGTGCTCTTTTCACAATCCACACATGGATCAACTAGTGTCATTGCATGTGTGTTCTTTTTAGTAACAACAACCAGAGTCATTGAAATGTGTGTTCTTTTCACATACCACATATGGATCCACTAGTGTCATTGCATGTGTGCTCTTTTCACAATCCACCTATGGATCCACTAGTGTCATTGCACGTGTGTTCTTTTTACTAACAACAACCAGAGTAATTGAAATGTGTGCTCTTTTCACAATCCACCTTTAGATCCACCAGTGTCATTGCATGTGAGTTCTTTTTACTAACAACAACTGAGCCATTGAAATGTGTGTTCTTTTCACATTCCACATATGGATCCACTAGTGTCATTGAAATGTGTGTTCTTTTTAGATAACACACATGGATCCACCAGTGTCATAGCTTGTGTGTTCTTTTCAATAACAACAACCAGAGTCATTGCATGTGTGTTCTTTTCACATACCACATATGGATCCACCAGTGTCATTGCATGTGTGTTCTTTTCACAATCCACCTATGGATCCACCAGTGTCATTGCATGTATGTTCCTTTCACTAACAACAACTGGAGTCATTGCATGTGTGTTCTTTTCACATACCACATATGGATCCACCAGTGTCATTGCATGTGTGCTCTTTTCACAATCCACCTACGGATCCACCAGTGTCATTGCATGTATGTTCTTTTTAGTAACAACAACCAGAGTCATTGAAATGTGTGTTCTTTTCACATAACACCTATGGATCCACCAGTGTCACTACATGTGTGTTCTTTTTAGTAACAACAACCAGAGTCATTGAAATGTGTGTCCTTTCACATACCACATACGGATCCACTAGTGTCATTGCATGTGTGTTCTTTTTAGTAACAACAACCAGAATCATTGCATGTGTGTTCTTTTCACATACCACATATGGATCCACTAGTGTCATTGCATGTATGTTCTTTTCACTAACAACAACTGGAGTCATTGCATTTGTGTTCTTTTCAAATACCACATATGGATCCACCAGTGTCATTGCATGTGTGCTCTTTTCACAATCCACCTATGGATCCACCAGTGTCATTGCATGTGTGTTCTTTTTACTAACAACAACCAGAGTCATTGAAATGTGTGTTCTTTTCACATACCACCTATGGATCCACTAGTGTCATTGCATGTGTGTTCTTTTTAGAAACAACAACCAGAGTCATTGCATGTGTGTTCTTTTCACATACCACATATGGATCCACAAGTGTCATTGAAATGTGTGTTCTCTTCAGAGACCACACATGGATCTACCAGTGTCATTGCATGTATGTTCTTTTCACTAACAACAACTGGGGTCAGTGCATGTGTGCTCTTTTCACATACCACATATGGATCCACCAGTGTCATTGCATGTGTGCTCTTTTCACATACCACATATGGATCCACCAGTGTCATTGCATGTGTGCTCTTTTCACAATCCACCTATGGATCCACCAGTGTCATTGCATGGGTGTTTTTTTACTAACAATAACTGGAGTCATTTCATGAATGTTCTTCTCACATACCACATATGGATCCACCAGTGTCATTGCATGTGTGTTCTCTTCACAATCCACACATGGATCCACCAGTGTCATTGCATGTGTGCTCTTTTTACTAACAACAACCAGAGTCATTGCATGTGTGTTCTCTTCTGAGACCACACATGGATCCACCAGTGTCATTGCATGTGTGTTCTTTTTACTAACAACAACTAGAGTCATTGAAATGTGTGCTCTTTTCACAATCCACCATTGGATCGACCGTGTCATTGCATGTGTGTTCTTTTTACTAACAACAACCGAGTCATTGAAATGTGTGTTCTTTTCATATACCACATATGGATCCACTAGTGTCAATGAAATGTGTGTTCTTTTTAGAGACCACACATGGATCCACCAGTGTCATAGCTTGTGTGTTCTTTTCAATAACAACAACCAGAGTCATTGCATTTGTGTTCTTTTCACATACCACATATGGATCCACCAGTGTCGTTGCATGTGTGTTATTTTCACAATCCACCTATGGATCCACCAGTCTCATTGCATTTATGTTCTTTTCACTAACAACAACTAGAGTCATTGCATGTGTTGTCTTTTCACATAACACATATGGATCCACTAGTGGCATTACATGTGTGCTCTTTTCACAATCCACATATGGATCAACTAGTGTCATTGCATGTGTGTTCTTTTTAGTAACAACAACTAGAGTCATTTAAATGTGTGTTCTTTTCACATACCACCTATGGATCCACCAGTGTCATTGCATGTGTGTTCTTTTTAGTAAAAACAACCAGAGTCATTGAAATGTGTGTCCTTTCACATACCACATATGGATCCACTAGTGTCATTGCATGTGTGTTCTTTTTAGTAACAACAACCAGAATCATTGCATTCGTGTTCTTTTCACATACCACATATGGATCCACCAGTGTCATTGCATGTATGTTCTTTTCACTAACAACAAATGGATTCATTGCATGTGTGTTCTTTTCACATACCACGTATGGATCCACCAGTGTCATTGCATGTGTGCTCTTTTCACAATCCACCTATGGATCCACCAGTGTCATTGCTTGTGTGTTCTTTTTACTAACAACAACTGAGTCATTTCATGACTGTTCTTCTCACTTACCACATATGGATCCACCAGTGTCATTGCATGTGTGTTCTCTTCACAATCCACACATGGATCCACCAGTGTTATTGCATGTGTGCTCTTTTTACTAACAACAACCAGAGTCATTGCATGTGTGTTCTCTTAAGAGACCACACATGGATCCACCAGTGTCATTGCATATGTGTTCTTTTTACTAACAACAACCAGAGTCATTGAAATGTGTGCTCTTTTCACAATCCACCTATGGATCCACCAGTGTCATTGCATGTGTGTTCTTTTTACTAACAACAACCAGAGTCATTGAAATGTGTGTTCTTTTCACATACCACCTATGGATCCACTAGTGTCATTGCATGTGTGTTCTTTTTAGTAACAACAACCAGAGTCATTGCATGTGTGTTCTTTTCACATACCACATATGGATCCACCAGTGTCATTGAAATGTGTGTTCTCTTCAGAGACCATACATGGATCCACCAGTGTCATTGCATGTATGTTCTTTTCACTAACAACAACTGGAGTCATTGCATGTGTGTTCTTTTCACATACCACATATGGATCCACCAGTGTGATTGCATGTGTGCTCTTTTCACAATCCACACATGGATCAACTAGTGTCATTGCATGTGTGTTCTTTTTAGTAACAACAACCAGAGTCATTGAAATGTGTGTTCTTTTCACATACCACATATGGATCCACCAGTGTCATTGCATGTGTGCTCTTTTCACAATCCACCTATGGATCCACCAGTGTCATTGCATGTGTGTTCCTTTTAGTAACAACAACCAGAGTCATTGAAATGTGTGTCCTTTCACATACCACATATGGATCCACTAGTGTCATTGTATGTGTGTTCTTTTTAGTAACAACAACCAGAATCATTGCATGTGTGTTCTTTTCACATACCACATATGGATCCACCAGTGTCATTGCATGTATGTTCTTTTCACTAACAACAACTGGAGTCATTGCATTTGTGTTCTTTTCAAATACCACATATGGATCCACCAGTGTCATTGCATGTGTGCTCTTTTCACAATCCACCTATGGATCCACCAGTGTCATTGCATGTGTGTTCTTTTTACTAACAACAACTGGAGTCATTTCTTGACTGTTCTTCTCACATACCACATATGGATTCACCAGTGTCATTGCATGTGTGTTCTCTTCACAATCCACACATGGATCCACCAGTGTCATTGCATGTGTGCTCTTTTTACTAACAACAACTAGAGTCATTCATGTTTGTTCTCTTCAGAGACCACACATGGATCCACCAGTGTCATTGCATGTGTGTTCTTTTTACTAACAACAACCAGAGTCATTGAAATGTGTGATATTTTCACAATCCACCATTGGATCCACCGGTGTCATTGCATGTGTGTTCTTTTTACTAACAACAACTGAGTCATTGAAATGTGTGTTCTTTTCACATACCACATATGGATCCACTAGTGTCATTGCATGTGTGCTCTTTTCACAATCCACCTATGGATCCACTAGTGTCATTACACGTGTGTTCTTTTTACTAACAACAACCAGAGTAATTGAAATGTGTGCTCTTTTCACAATCCACCTTTAGATCCACCAGTGTCATTGCATGTGAGTTCTTTTTACTAACAACAACTGAGCCATTGAAATGTGTGTTCTTTTCACATACCACATATGGATCCACTAGTGTCATTGAAATGTGTGTTCTTTTTAGATAACACACATGGATCCACCAGTGTCATAGCTTGTGTGTTCTTTTCAATAACAACAACCAGAGTCATTGCATGTGTGTTCTTTTCACATACCACATATGGATCCACCAGTGTCATTGCATGTGTGTTCTTTTTCATAATCCACCTCGGGATCCACGAGTGTCATTGCATGTATGTTCTTTCTAACAACAACTGGAGTCATTGCATGTGTTCTTTTCACATACCACATATGGATCCACCAGTGTCATTGCATGTGTGCTCTTTTCACAATCCACCTACGGATCCACCAGTGTCATTGCATGTTTGTTCTTTTTAGTAACAACAACCAGAGTCATTGAAATGTGTGTTCTTTTCACATAACACCTATGGATCCACCAGTGTCACTACATGTGTGTTCTTTTTAGTAACAACAACCAGAGTCATTGAAATGTGTGTCCTTTCACATACCACATACGGATCCACTAGTGTCATTGCATGTGTGTTCTTTTTAGTAACAACAACCAGAATCATTGCATGTGTGTTCTTTTCACATACCACATATGGATCCACTAGTGTCATTGCATGTATGTTCTTTTCACTAACAACAACTGGAGTCATTGCATTTGTGTTCTTTTCAAATACCACATATGGATCCACCAGTGTCATTGCATGTGTGCTCTTTTCACAATCCACCTATGGATCCACCAGTGTCATTGCATGTGTGTTCTTTTTACTAACAACAACCAGAGTCATTGAAATGTGTGTTCTTTTCACATACCACCTATGGATCCACTAGTGTCATTGCATGTGTGTTCTTTTTAGAAACAACAACCAGAGTCATTGCATGTGTGTTCTTTTCACATACCACATATGGATCCACCAGTGTCATTGAAATGTGTGTTCTCTTCAGAGACCACACATGGATCCACCAGTGTCATTGCATGTATGTTCTTTTCACTAACAACAACTGGAGTCATTGCATGTGTGTTCTTTTCACATACCACATATGGATCCACCAGTGTCATTGCATGTGTGCTCTTTTCACATACCACATATGGATCCACCAGTGTCATTGCATGTGTGCTCTTTTCACAATCCACCTATGGATCCACCAGTGTCATTGCATGTGTGTTTTTTTACTAACAACAACTGGAGTCATTTCATGAATGTTCTTCTCACATACCACATATGGATCCACCAGTGTCATTGCATGTGTGGTCTCTTCACAATCCACACATGGATCCACCAGTGTCATTGCATGTGTGCTCTTTTTACTAACAACAACCAGAGTCATTGCATGTGTGTTCTCTTCTGAGACCACACATGGATCCACCAGTGTCATTGCATGTGTGTTCTTTTTACTAACAACAACTAGAGTCATTGAAATGTGTGCTCTTTTCACAATCCACCATTGGATCGACCGGTGTCATTGCATGTGTGTTCTTTTTACTAACAACAACCGAGTCATTGAAATGTGTGTTCTTTTCATATACCATATGGATCCACTAGTGTCAATGAAATGTGTGTTTTTAGAGACCACACATGGATCCACCAGTGTCATAGCTTGTGTGTTCTTTTCAATAACAACAACCAGAGTCATTGCATTTGTGTTCTTTTCACATACCACATATGGATCCACCAGTGTCGTTGCATGTGTGTTCTTTTCACAATCCACCTATGGATCCACCAGTGTCATTGCATTTATGTTCTTTTCACTAACAACAACTAGAGTCATTGCATGTGTTGTCTTTTCACATACCACATATGGATCCACTAGTGGCATTACATGTGTGCTCTTTTCACAATCCACATATGGATCAACTAGTGTCATTGCATGTGTGTTCTTTTTAGTAACAACAACTAGAGTCATTTAAATGTGTGTTCTTTTCACATACCACCTATGGATCCACCAGTGTCATTGCATGTGTGTTCTTTTTAGTAAAAACAACCAGAGTCATTGCATGTGTGTTCTTTTCACATACCACATATGGATCCACTAGTGTCATTAAAATGTGTGTTCTTTTTAGAGACCACACATGGATCCACCAATGTCATTGCATGTGTGTTCTTTTTAGTAACGACAACCAGAGTCATTGAAATGTGTGTCCTTTCACATACCACATATGGATCCACTAGTGTCATTAAAATGTGTGTTCTTTTTAGGGACCACACATGGATCCACCAATGTCATTGCATGTGTGTTCTTTTTAGTAACGACAACCAGAGTCATTGAAATGTGTGTCCTTTCACATACCACATATGGATCCACTAGTGTCATTGCATGTGTGTTCTTTTTAGTAACAACAACCAGAATCATTGCATTCGTGTTCTTTTCACATACCACATATGGATCCACCAGTGTCATTGCATGTATGTTCTTTTCACTAACAACAAATGGATTCATTGCATGTGTGTTCTTTTCACATACCACGTATGGATCCACCAGTGTCATTGCATGTGTGCTCTTTTTACTAACAACAACTGAGTCATTTCATGACTGTTCTTCTCACTTACCACATATGGATCCACCAGTGTCATTGCATGTGTGTTCTCTTCAATCCACCTACGGATCCACCAGTGTCATTGCATGTGTGCTCTTTTTACTAACAACAGCCAGAGTCATTGCATGTGTGCTCTTTTTACTAACCACACATGGATCCACCAGTGTCATTGCATGTGTGTTCTTTTTACTAACAACAACCAGAGTCATTGAAATATGTGCTCTTTTCACAATCCACCTATGGATCCACCAGTGTCATTGCATGTGTGTTCTTTTTACTAACAACAACTGAGTCATTGAAATGTGTGTTCTTTTCACATACCACCTATGGATCCACTAGTGTCATTGCATGTGTGTTCTTTTTAGTAACAACAACCAGAGTCATTGCATGTGTGTTCTTTTCACATACCACATATGGATCCACCAGTGTCATTGTAATGTGTGTTCTCTTCAGAGACCATACATGGATCCACCAGTGTCATTGCATGTATGTTCTTTTCACTAACAACAACTGGAGTCATTGCATGTGTGTTCTTTTCACATACCACATATGGATCCACCAGTGTCATTGCATGTGTGGTCTTTTCACAAACCACACATGGATCCACCAGTGTCATTGCATGTGTGTTCTTTTTACTAACAACAACTGAGTCATTGAAATGTGTGTTCTTTTCACATACCACATATGGATCCACCAGTGTCATTGCATGTGTGCTCTTTTCACAATCCACCTATGGATCCACCAGTGTCATTGCATGTGTGTTCTTTTTACTAACAACAACCAGAGTCATTGAAATGTGTTTCCTTTCACATACCACATATGGATCCACTAGTGTCATTGTATGTGTGTTCTTGTGTTCTTTTCACATACCACATATGGATCCACCAGTGTCATTGCATGTATGTTCTTTTCACTAACAACAACTGGAGTCATTGCATTTGTGTTCTTTTCAAATACCACATATGGATCCACCAGTGTCATTGCATGTGTGCTCTTTTCACAATCCACCTATGGATCCACCAGTGTCATTGCATGTGTGTTCTTTTTACTAACAACAACTGGAGTCATTTCTTGACTGTTCTTCTCACATACCACATATGGATCCACCAGTGTCATTGCATGTGTGTTCTCTTCACAATCCACACATGGATCCACCAGTGTCATTGCATGTGTGCTCTTTTTACTAACAACAACCAGAGTCATTGCATGTTTGTTCTCTTCAGAGACCACACATGGATCCACCAGTGTCATTGCATGTGTGTTCTTTTTACTAACAACAACCAGAGTCATTGAAATGTGTGCTCTTTTCACAATCCACCATTGGATCCACCGGTGTCATTGCATGTGTGTTCTTTTTACTAACAACAACTGAGTCATTGAAATGTGTGTTCTTTTCACATACCACAATGGATCCACTAGTGTCATTGAAATGTGTGTTATTTTTAGAGACCACACATGGATCCACCAGTGTCATTGCATGTGTTTTTTTTCACTAACTACAACCAGAGTCATACCATCTGTGTTCTTTTCACATACCACATATGGATCCACAAGTGTCATTGCATGTGTGTTCTTTTCACAATCCACCTATGGATCCACCAGTGTCATTGCATGTATGTTCTTTTCACTAACAACAAATGGAGTCATTGCATGTGTGTTATTTTCACATACCACATATGGATCCACCAGTGTCATTGCATGTGTGCTCTTTTCACAATCCACCTATGGATCCACCAGTGTCATTGCATGTGTGTTCTTTTTACTAACAACAACTGGAGTCATTTCTTGACTGTTCTTCTCACATACCACATATGGATCCACCAGTGTCATTGCATGTGTGTTCTCTTCACAATCCACACATGGATCCACCAGTGTCATTGCATGTGTGCTCTTTTTACTAGCAACAAGCAGAGTCATTGCATGTTTGTTCTCTTCAGAGACCACACATGGATCCACCAGTGTCATTGCATGTGTGTTCTTTTTACTAACAACAACCAGAGTCATTGAAATGTGTGCTCTTTTCACAATCCACCATTGGATCCACCGGTGTCATTGCATGTGTGTTCTTTTTACTAACAACAACTGAGTCATTGAAATGTGTGTTCTTTTCACATACCACATATGGATCCACTAGTGTCATTGAAATGTGTGTTTTTTTAGAGACCACACATGGATCCACCAGTGTCATTGCATGTGTGTTCTTTTCACTAACAACAACCAGAGTCATTGCATGTGAGTTCTTTTCACATACCACATATGGATCCACCGGTGTCATTGCATGTGTGTTCTTTGCACTAACAACAACAAGAGTCATTGCATGTGTGTTCTTTTCACATACCACATATGGATCCACAAGTGTCATTGCATGTGTATTCTTTTCACAATCCACCTATGGATCCACCAGTGTCATTGCATGTATGTTCTTTTCACTAACAACAAATGGATTCATTGCATGTGTGTTCTTTTCACATACCACATATGGATCCACAAGTGTCATTGCATGTGTGTTCTTTTCACAATCCACCTATGGATCCACCAGTGTCATTGCATGTGTGTTCTTTTTACTAACAACAACTAGAGTCATTTCATGACTGTTCTTCTCACATACCACATATGGATCCACCAGTGTCATTGCATGTGTGTTCTTTTTACTAACAAGAACCAGAGTCATTGAAATGTCTGCTCTTTTCACAATCCACCTTTAGATCCACCAGTGTCATTGCATGTGTGTTCTTTTTACTAACAACAACTGAGCCATTGAAATGTGTGTTCTTTTCACATACCACATATGGATCCACTAGTGTCATTGAAATGTGTGTTCTTTTTAGATACCACACATGGATCCACCAGTGTCATAGCTTGTGTGTTCTTTTCAATAACAACAACCAGAGTCATTGCATGTGTGTTATTTTCACATACCACATATGGATCCACCAGTGTCATTGCATGTGTGTTCTTTTCACAATCCACCTATGGATCCACCAATGTCATTGCATGTATGTTCCTTTCACTAACAACAACTGGAGTCATTGCATGTGTGTTCTTTTCACATACCACATATGGATCCACCAGTGTCATTGCATGTGTGCTCTTTTCACAATCCACCTACGGATCCACCAGTGTCATTGCATGTATGTTCTTTTTAGTAACAACAACCAGAGTCATTGAAATGTGTGTTCTTTTCACATAACACCTATGGATCCACCATTGTCATTGCATGTGTGTTCTTTTTAGTAACAACAACCAGAGTCATTGAAATGTGTGTCCTTTCACATACCACATATGGATCCACTAGTGTCATTGCATGTGTGTTCTTTTTAGTAACAACAACCAGAATCATTGCATGTGTGTTCTTTTCACATACCACATATGGATCCACCAGTGTCATTGCATGTATGTTCTTTTCACTAACAACAACTGGAGTCATTGCATTTGTGTTCTTTTCAAATACCACATATGGATCCACCAGTGTCATTGCATGTGTGCTCTTTTCACAATCCACCTATGGATCCACCAGTGTCATTGCATGTGTGTTCTTTTTACTAACAACAACCAGAGTCATTGAAATGTGTGTTCTTTTCACATACCACCTATGGATCCACTAGTGTCATTGCATGTGTGTTCTTTTTAGAAACAACCAGAGTCATTGCATGTGTGTTCTTTTCACATACCACATATGGATCCACCAGAGTCATTGAAATGTGTGTTCTCTTCCGAGACCACACATGGATCCACCAGTGTCATTGCATGTATGTTCTTTTCACTAACAACAACTGGAGTCATTGCATGTGTGCTCTTTTCACATACCACATATGGATCCACCAGTGTCATTGCATGTGTGCTCTTTTCACAATCCACCTATGGATCCACCAGTGTCATTGCATGTGTGTTTTTTTACTAACAACAATTGGAGTCATTTCATGACTATTCTTCTCACATACCACATATGAATCCACCAGTGTCATTGCATGTGTGTTCTCTTCACAATCCACACATGGATCCACCAGTGTCATTGCATGTGTGCTCTTTTTACTAACAACAACCAGAGTCATTGCATGTGTGTTCTCTTCTGAGACCACACATGGATCCACCAGTGTCATTGCATGTGTGTTCTTTTTACTAACAACAACTAGAGTCATTGAAATGTGTGCTCTTTTCACAATCCACCATTGGATCGACCGGTGTCATTGCATGTGTGTTCTTTTTACTAACAACAACCGAGTCATTGAAATGTGTGTTCTTTTCATATACCACATATGGATCCACTAGTGTCAATGAAATGTGTGTTCTTTTTAGAGACCACACATGGATCCACCAGTGTCATAGCTTGTGTGTTCTTTTCAATAACAACAACCAGAGTCATTGCATGTGTGTTCTTTTCACATACCACATATGGATCCACCAGTGTCGTTGCATGTGTGTTCTTTTCACAATCCACCTATGGATCCACCAGTGTCATTGCATTTTTGTTCTTTTCACTAACAACAACTAGAGTCATTGCATGTGTTGTCTTTTCACATACCACATATGGATCCACTAGTGGCATTACATGTGTGCTCTTTTCACAATCCACATATGGATCAACTAGTGTCATTGCATGTGTGTTCTTTTTAGTAACAACAACCAGAGTCATTGAAATGTGTGTTCTTTTCACATACCACCTATGGATCCACCAGTGTCATTGCATGTGTGTTCTTTTTAGTAAAAACAACCAGAGTCATTGCATGTGTGTTCTTTTCACATACCACATATGGATCCACTAGTGTCATTAAAATGTGTGTTCTTTTTAGAGACCACACATGGATCCACCAGTGTCATTGCATGTGTGTTCTTTTTAGTAACAACAACCAGAGTCATTGAAATGTGTGTCCTTTCACATACCACATATGGATCCACTAGTGTCATTGCATGTGTGTTCTTTTTAGTAACAACAACCAGAATCATTGCATGTGTGTTCTTTTCACATACCACATATGGATCCACCAGTGTCATTGCATGTATGTTCTTTTCACTAACAACAACTGGAGTCATTGCATTTGTGTTCTTTTCAAATACCACATATGGATCCACCAGTGTCATTGCATGTGTGCTCTTTTCACAATCCACCTATAGATCCACCAGTGTCATTGCATGTGTGTTCTTTTTACTAACAACAACCAGAGTCATTGAAATGTGTGTTCTTTTCACATACCACCTATGGATCCACCAGTGTCATTGCATGTGTGTTCTTTTTACTAACAACAACCAGACTCATTGAAATGTGTGTTCTTTTCACATACCACCTATGGATCCACTAGTGTCTTTGCATGTGTGTTGTTTTTACTAACAACAACCAGAGTCATTGCATGTGTGTTCTTTTCACATACCACATATGGATCCACCAGTGTCATTGAAATGTGTGTTATTTTTAGTAACAACAACCAGAATCATTGCATGTGTGTTCTTTTCACAATCCACCTATGGTTCCACCAGTGTCATTAAAATGTGTGTTCTTTTTAGAGACCACACATGGATCCACCAGTGTCATTGCATGTGTGTTCTTTTTAGTAACAACAACCAGAGTCATTGAAATGTGTGTCCTTTCACATACCACATATGGATCCACTAGTGTCATTGCATGTGTGTTCTTTTCACAATCCACACATGGATCAACTAGTGTCATTGCATGTGTGTTCTTTTTAGTAACAACAACCAGAGTCATTGAAATGTGTGTTCTTTTCACATACCACATATGGATCCACCAGTGTCATTGCATGTGTGCTCTTTTCACAATCCACCTATGGATCCACCAGTGTCATTGCATGTGTGTTCTTTTTAGTAACAACAACCAGAGTCATTGAAATGTGTGTCCTTTCACATACCACATATGGATCCACTAGTGTCATTGCATGTGTGTTCTTTTTAGTAACAACAACCAGAATCATTGCATGTGTGTTCTTTTCACAATCCACCTATGGATCCACCAGTGTCATTGCATGTATGTTCTTTTCACTAACAACAAATGGAGTCATTGCATGTATGTTATTTTCACATACCACATATGGATCCACCAGTGTCATTGCATGTGTGCTCTTTTCACAATCCACCTATGGATCCACCAGTGTCATTGCATGTGTGTTCTTTTTACTAACAACAACTGGAGTCATTTCTTGACTGTTCTTCTCACATACCACATATGGATCCACCAGTGTCATTGCATGTGTGTTCTCTTCACAATCAACACATGGATCCACCAGTGTCATTGCATGTGTGCTCTTTTTACTAGCAACAACCAGAGTCATTGCATGTTTGTTCTCTTTAGAGACCACACATGGATCCACCAGTGTCATTGCATGTGTGTTCTTTTTACTAACAACAACCAGAGTCATTGAAATGTGTGCTCTTTTCACAATCCACCATTGGATCCACCGGTGTCATTGCATGTGTGTTCTTTTTACTAACAACAACTGAGTCAATGAAATGTGTGTTCTTTTCACATACCACATATAGATCCACTAGTGTCATTGAAATGTGTGTTTTTTTAGAGACCACACATGGACCCACCAGTGTCATTGCATGTGTGTTCTTTTCACTAACAACAACCAGAGTCATTGCATGTGAGTTCTTTTCACATACCACATATGGATCCACCGGTGTCATTGCATGTGTGTTCTTTGCACTAACAACAACAAGAGTCATTGCATGTGTGTTCTTTTCACATACCACATATGGATCCACAAGTGTCATTGCATGTGTGTTCTTTTCACAATCCACCTATGGATCCACCAGTGTCATTGCATGTATGTTCTTTTCACTAACAACAAATGGATTCATTGCATGTGTGTTCTTTTCACATACCACATATGGATCCACCAGTGTCATTGCATGTGTCTTCTTTTCACAATCCACCTATGGATCCACCAATGTCATTGCATGTGTGTTCTTTTTACTAACAACAACTAGAGTCATTTCATGACTGTTCTTCTCACATACCACATATGGATCCACCAGTGTCATTGCATGTGTGTTCTTTTTACTAACAAGAACCAGAGTCATTGAAATGTCTGCTCTTTTCACAATCCACCTTTAGATCCACCAGTGTCATTGCATGTGTGTTCTTTTTACTAACAACAACTGAGCCATTGAAATGTGTGTTCTTTTCACATACCACATATGGATCCACTAGTGTCATTGAAATGTGTGTTCTTTTTAGATACCACACATGGATCCACCAGTGTCATAGCTTGTGTGTTCTTTTCAATAACAACAACCAGAGTCATTGCATGTGTGTTCTTTTCACATACCACATATGGATCCACCAGTGTCATTGCATGTGTGTTCTTTTCACAATCCACCTATGGATCCACCAATGTCATTGCATGTATGTTCCTTTCACTAACAACAACTGGAGTCATTGCATGTGTGTTCTTTTCACATACCACATATGGATCCACCAGTGTCATTGCATGTGTGCTCTTTTCACAATCCACCTACGGATCCACCAGTGTCATTGCATGTATGTTCTTTTTAGTAAAAACAACCAGAGTCATTGAAATGTGTGTTCTTTTCACATAACACCTATGGATCCACCAGTGTCATTGCATGTGTGTTCTTTTTAGTAACAACAACCAGAGTCATTGAAATGTGTGTCCTTTCCCATACCACATATGGATCCACTAGTGTCATTGCATGTGTGTTCTTTTACTAACAACAACGGGAGTCATTGCATGTGTGTTCTTTTCACATACCACATATGGATCCACCAGTGTCATTGCATGTATGTTCTTTTCACTAACAACAACTGGAGTCATTGCATTTGTGTTCTTTTCAAATACCACATATGGATCCACCAGTGTCATTGCATGTGTGCTCTTTTCACAATCCACCTATGGATCCACCAGTGTCATTGCATGTGTGTTCTTTTTACTAACAACAACCAGAGTCATTGAAATGTGTGTTCTTTTCACATACCACCTATGGATCCACTAGTGTCATTGAATGTGTGTACTTTTTAGAAACAACCAGAGTCATTGCATGTGTGTTCTTTTCACATACCACCTATGGATCCACCAGTGTCATTGAAATGTGTGTTCTCTTCCGAGACCACACATGGATCCACCAGTGTCATTTCATGTATGTTCTTTTCACTAACAACAACTGGAGTCATTGCATGTGTGCTCTTTTCACATACCACATATGGATCCACCAGTGTCATTGCATGTGTGCTCTTTTCACAATCCACCTATGGATCCACCAGTGTCATTGCATGTGTGTTTTTTTACTAACAACAACTGGAGTCATTTTATGACTATTCTTCTCACATACCACATATGGATCCACCAGTGTCATTGCATGTGTGTTCTCTTCACAATCCACACATGGATCCACCAGTGTCATTGCATGTGTGCTCTTTTTACTAACAACAACCAGAGTCATTGCATGTGTGTTCTCTTCTGAGACCACACATGGATCCACCAGTGTCATTGCATGTGTGTTCTTTTTACTAACAACAACTAGAGTCATTGAAATGTGTGCTCTTTTCACAATCCACCATTGGATCGACCGGTGTCATTGCATGTGTGTTCTTTTTACTAACAACAACCGAGTCATTGAAATGTGTGTTCTTTTCAGATACAACATATGGATCCACTAGTGTCAGTGAAATGTGTGTTCTTTTTAGAGACCACACATGGATCCACCAGTGTCATAGCTTGTGTGTTCTTTTCAATAACAACAACCAGAGTCATTGCATGTGTGTTCTTTTCACATACCACATATGGATCCACCAGAGGGTCGTTGCATGTGTGTTCTTTTCACAATCCACCTATGGATCCACCAGTGTCATTGCATTTATGTTCTTTTCACTAACAACAACTAGAGTCATTGCATGTGTTGTATTTTCACATACCACATATGGATCCACTAGTGGCATTACATGTGTGGTCTTTTCACAATCCACATATGGATCAACTAGTGTCATTGCATGTGTGTTCTTTTTAGTAACAACAACCAGAGTCATTGAAATGTGTGTTCTTTTCACATACGACCTATGGATCCACCAGTGTCATTGCATGTGTGTTCTTTTTAGTAAAAACAACCAGAGTCATTGCATGTGTGTTCTTTTCACATACCACATATGGATCCACTAGTGTCATTAAAATGTGTGTTCTTTTTAGAGACCACACATGGATCCACCAGTGTCATTGCATGTGTGTTCTTTTTAGTAACAACAACAAGAGTCATTGAAATGTGTGTCCTTTCACATACCACATATGGATCCACTAGTGTCATTGCATGTGTGTTCTTTTTAGTAACAACAACCAGAATCATTGCATGTGTGTTCTTTTCACATACCACATATGGATCCACCAGTGTCATTGCATGTATGTTCTTTTCACTAACAACAACTGGAGTCATTGCATTTGTGTTCTTTTCAAATACCACATATGGATCCACCAGTGTCATTGCATGTGTGCTCTTTTCACAATCCACCTATGGATCCACCAGTGTCATTGCATGTGTGTTCTTTTTACTAACAACAACCAGAGTCATTGAAATGTGTGTTCTTTTCACATACCACCTATGGATCCACTAGTGTCATTGCATGTGTGTTCTTTTTAGTAACAACAACCAGAGTCATTGCATGTGTGTTCTTTTCACATACCACATATGGATCCACCAGTGTCATTGAAATGTGTGTTATTTTTAGAGACCACACATGGATCCACCAGTGTCATTGCATGTGTGTTCTTTTTAGTAACAACAACCAGAGTCATTGAAATGTGTGTCCTTTCACATACCACATATGGATCCACTAGTGTCATTGCATGTGTTCTTTTTAACAACATCCGTAATCATTGCATGTGTGTTCTTTTCACATACCACATATGGATCCACCAGTGTCATTGCATGTATGTTCTTTTCACTAATAACAACTGGAGTCATTGCATTTGTGTTCTTTTCAAATACCACATATGGATCCACCAGTGTCATTGCATGTGTGCTCTTTTCACAATCCACCTATGGATCCACCAGTGTCATTGCATGTGTGTTCTTTTTACTAACAACAACCAGAGTCATTGAAATGTGTGTTCTTTTCACATACCACACATGGATCCACCAGTGTCATTGCATGTGTGTTCTTTTTACTAACAACAACCAGAGTCATTGAAATGTGTGTTCTTTTCACAATCCACCTATGGATCCACTAGTGTCATTGCATGTGTGTTCTTTTTACTAACAACAACCAGAGTCATTTCATGTGTGTTCTTTTCACATACCACATATGGATCCACTAGTGTCATTGAAATGTGTGTTCTTTTTAGAGACCACACATGGATCCACCAGTGTCATTGCATGTATGTTCTTTTCACTAACAACATCTGGAGTCATTGCATGTGTGCTCTTTTCACATACCACATATGGATCCACCAGTGTCATTGCATGTGTGCTCTTTTCACAATCCACCTATGGATCCACCAGTGTCATTGCATGTGTGTTTTTTACTTACAACAACTGGAGTCATTTCATGACTGTTCTTCTCACATACCACATATGGATCCACCAGTGTCATTGCATGTGTGCTCTTTTTACTAACAACAACCAGAGTCATTGCATGTGTGTTCTCTTCTGAGACCACACATGGATCCACAAGTGTCATTGCATGTGTGTTCTTTTTACTAACAACAACTAGAGTCATTGAAATGTGTGCTCTTTTCACAATCCACCATTGGATCGACCGGTGTCATTGCATGTGTGTTCTTTTTACTAACAACAACCGAGTCATTGAAATGTGTGTTCTTTTCATATACCACATATGGATCCACTAGTGTCAATGAAATGTGTGTTCTTTTTAGAGACCACACATGGATCCACCAGTGTCATAGCTTGTGTGTTCTTTTCAATAACAACAACCAGAGTCATTGCATGTGTGTTCTTTTCACATACCACTTATGGATCCACCAGAGGGTCGTTGCATGTGTGTTCTTTTCACAATCCACCTATGGATCCACCAGTGTCTTTACATTTATGTTCTTTTCACTATCAACAACTAGTCATTGCATGTGTGTTCTTTTCACATACCACATATGGATCCACTAGTGGCATTACATGTGTGCTCTTTTCACAATCCACATATGGATCAACTAGTGTCATTGCATGTGTGTTCTTTTTAGTAACAACAACCAGAGTCATTGAAATGTGTGTTCTTTTCACATACCACCTATGGATCCACTAGTGTCATTGCGTGTGTGTTCTTTTTAGTAAAAACAACCAGAGTAATTGCATGTGTGTTCTTTTCACATACCACATATGGATCCACTAGTGTCATTAAAATGTGTGTTCTTTTTAGAGACCACACATGGATCCACCATTGTCATTGCATGTATGTTCTTTTCACTAACAACAACTGGAGTCATTGCATGTGTGTTCTTTTCGCATACCAAATATGGATCCACCAATGTCATTGCATGTGTGCTCTTTTCACAATCCACCTATGGATCCACCAGTGTCATTGCATGTGTGTTCTTTTTAGTAACAACAACCAGAGTCATTGAAATGAGTGTTCTTTTCACATACCACCTATGGATCCACCGGTGTCACTGCATGTGTGTTCTTTTTAGTAACAACAACCAGAGTCATTGCATGTGTGTTCTTTTCACAATCCACCTATGGATCCACCAGTGTCATTGCATGTATGTTCTTTTCACTAACAACAACTAGCGTCATTGCATGTGTTGTCTTTTCACATACCACATATGGATCCACTAGTGGCATTACGTGTGTGCTCTTTTCACAATCCACATATGGATCAACTAGTGTCATTGCATGTGTGTTCTTTTTAGTAACAACAACCAGAGTCATTGAAATGTGTGTTCTTTTCACATACCACCTATGGATCCACCAGTGTCATTGCATGTGTGTTCTTTTTAGTAAAAACAACCAGAGTCATTGCATGTGTGTTCTTTTCACATACCACATATGGATCCACTAGTGTCATTGAAATGTGTGTTCTTTTTAGAGACCACACATGGATCCACCAGTGTCATTGCATGTGTGTTCTTTTTAGTAACAACAACCAGAGTCATTGAAATGTGTGTCCTTTCACATACCACATATGGATCCACTAGTGTCATTGCATGTGTGTTCTTTTGAATCATTGCATGTGTGTTCTTTTCACATACCACATATGGATCCACCAGTGTCATTGCATGTATGTTCTTTTCACTAACAACAACTGGAGTCATTGCATTTGTGTTCTTTTCACATACCACATATGGATCCACCAGTGTCATTGCATGTGTGCTCTTTTCACAATCCACCTATGGATCCACCAGTGTCATTGCATGTGTGTTCTTTTTACTAACAACAACAAGAGTCATTGAAATGTGTGTTCTTTTCACATACCACCTATGGATCCACTAGTGTCATTGCATGTGTGTTCTTTTTAGTAACAACAACCAGAGTCATTGCATGTGTGTTCTTTTCACATACCACATATGGATCCACCAGTGTCATTGAAATGTGTGTTATTTTTAGAGACCACACATGGATCCACCAGTGTCATTGCATGTGTGTTCTTTTTAGTAACAACAACCAGAGTCATTGAAATGTGTGTCCATTCACATACCACATATGGATCCACTAGTGTCATTGCATGTGTGTTCTTTTTAGTAACAACAACCAGAATCATTGCATGTGTGTTCTTTTCACATACCACATATGGATCCACCAGTGTCATTGCATGTATGTTCTTTTCACTAACAACAACTGGAGTCATTGCATTTGTGTTCTTTTCAAATACCACATATGGATCCACCAATGTCATTGCATGTGTGCTCTTTTCACAATCCACCTATAGATCCACCAGTGTCATTGCATGTGTGTTCTTTTTACTAACAACAACTAGAGTCATTGAAATGTGTGTTCTTTTCACATACCACCTATGGATCCACCAGTGTCATTGCATGTGTTCTTTTTACTAACAACAACCAGAGTCATTGAAATGTGTGTTCTTTTCACATAACACCTATGGATCCACTAGTGTCATTGCATGTGTGTTCTTTTTAGTAACAACAACTAGAGTCATTGCATGTGTGTTCTTTTCACATACCACATATGGATCCACCAGTGTCATTGAAATGTGTGTTATTTTTAGAGACCACACATGGATCCACCAGTGTCATTGCATGTATGTTCTTTTCACTAACAACAACTGGAGTCATTGCATGTGTGCTCTTTTCACATACCACATATGGATCCACCAGTGTCATTGCATGTGTGCTCTTTTCACAATCCACCTATGGATCCACCAGTGTCATTGCATGTGTGTTTTTTTACTAACAACAACTGGAGTCATTTCATGACTGTTCTTCTCACATACCACATATGGATCCACCAGTGTCATTGCATGTGTGCTCTTTTTACTAACAACAACCAGAGTCATTGCATGTGTGTTCTCTTCTGAGACCACACATGGATCCACCAGTGTCATTGCATGTGTGTTCTTTTTACTAACAACAACTAGAGTCATTGAAATGTGTGCTCTTTTCACAATCCACCATTGGATCGACCGGTGTCATTGCATGTGTGTTCTTTTTACTAACAACAACCGAGTCATTGAAATGTGTGTTCTTTTCATATACCACATATGGATCCACTAGTGTCAATGAAATGTGTGTTCTTTTTAGAGACCACACATGGATCCACCAGTGTCATAGCTTGTGTGTTCTTTTCAATAACAACAACCAGAGTCATTGCATGTGTGTTCTTTTCACATACCACATATGGATCCACCAGTGTCGTTGCATGTGTGTTCTTTTCACAATCCACCTATGGATCCACCAGTGTCATTGCATTTATGTTCTTTTCACTAACAACAACTAGTCATTGCATGTGTGTTCTTTTCACATACCACATATGGATCCACTAGTGGCATTACATGTGTGCTCTTTTCACAATCCACATATGGATCAACTAGTGTCATTGCATGTGTGTTCTTTTTAGTAACAACAGCCAGAGTCATTGAAATGTGTGTTCTTTTCACATACCACCTATGGATCCACTAGTGTCATTGCGTATGTGTTCTTTTTAGTAAAAACAACCAGAGTCATTGCATGTGTGTTCTTTTCACATACCACATATGGATCCACTAGTGTCATTAAAATGTGTGTTCTTTTTAGAGACCACACATGGATCCACCAGTGTCATTGCATGTATGTTCTTTTCACTAACAACAACTGGAGTCATTGCATGTGTGTTCTTTTCGCATACCACATATGGATCCACCAATGTCATTGCATGTGTGCTCTTTTCACAATCCACCTATGGATCCACCAGTGTCATTGCATGTGTGTTCTTTTTAGTAACAACAACCAGAGTCATTGAAATGTGTGCTCTTTTCACATACCACCTATGGATCCACTAGTGTCATTTCATGTGTGTTCTTTTCAGTACCAACAACCAGAGTCATTGAAATGAGTGTTCTTTTCACATACCACCTATGGATCCACCGGTGTCACTGCATGTGTGTTCTTTTTAGTAACAACAACCAGAGTCATTGCATGTGTGTTCTTTTGACATACCACATATGGATCCACCAATGTCATTGACGTGTGTGTTCTTTTCAGAGACAACACTTGGATCCACCAGTGTCATTGCATGTACTCCCTCCATCCCAAAATAAGTGACGTGGGTTTTTCTAGATTCGGATGTATCTAGACACGTTTTAGTATATAGGTACATGCGAATGTAGACAAACTCAAGTCTCTTATTTTGGGACGGAGGGAGTATGTTCTTTTCACTAACAACAACTGGAGTCATTTCATGACTGTTCTTCTCACATACCACATATGGATCCACCAGTGTCATTGCATGTGTGTTCTCTTCACAGTCCACACATCGATCCACCAGTGTCATTGCATGTGTGCTCTTTTTAGTAACAACAACTAGAGTCATTGCATGTGTGTTCTGTTCAGAGACCACACATGGATCCACCAGTGTCATTGCATGTGTGTTCTTTTTACTAACAACAACCAGAGTCATTGAAATGTGTGCTCTTTTCACAATCCACCATTGGATCCACCGGTGTCATTGCATGTGTGTTCTTTTTACTAACAACAACCGAGTCATTGAAATGTGTGTTCTTTTCACATACCACATATGGATCCACTGGTGTCATTGAAATGTGTGTTCTTTTTAGAGACCACACATGGACCCACCAGTGTCATAGCTTGTGTGTTCTTTTCAATAACAATAACCAGAGTCATTGCATGTGTGTTCTTTTGACATACCACATATGGATCCACCAGTGTCATTGCATGTGTGTTCTTTTCACAATCCACCCATGGATCCACCAGTGTCATTGCATGTATGTTCTTTTCACTAATAACAACTAGAGTCATTCCATGTGTGTTCTTCTCACATACCACATATGGATCCACTAGTGTCATTGCATGTATGTTCTTTTCACTAACAACAACTGGAGTCATTGCATTTCTGTTCCACAATCCACTGTCATTGCATGTTTGTTCTTTTCACAATCCACCCATGGATCCACCAGTGTCATTGCATGTGTGTTCTTTTTAGTAACAACAACCAGAGTCATTGAAATGTGTGTTCTTTTCACATACCACCTATGGATCCACTAGTGTCATTGCATGTGTGTTCTTTTTAGAAACAACAACCAGAGTCATTGCATGTGTGTTCTTTTCACATACCACATATGGATCCACTAGTGTCATTGAAATGTGTGTTCTCTTTAGAGACCACACATGGATCCACCAGTGTCATTGCATGTATGTTCTTTTCACTAACAACAACTGGAGTCATTGCATGTGTGTTCTTTTCACATACCACATATGGATCCACCAGTGTCATTGCATGTGTGCTCTTTTCACAATCCACCTATGGATCCACCAGTGTCATTGCATGTGTGTTTTTACTAACAACAACTGGAGTCATTTCATGTGTGTTCTTCTCACATACCACATATGGATCCACCAGTGTCATTGCATGTGTGTTCTCTTCACAATCCACACATGGATCCACCAGTGTCATTGCATGTGTGCTCTTTTTACTAACAACAACAACCAGAGTCATTGCATGTGTGTTCTCTTCTGAGACTACACATGGATCCACCAGTGTCATTGCATGTGTGTTCTTTTTACTACCAACAACTAGAGTCATTGAAATGTGTGCTCTTTTCACAATCCACCATTGGATCGACCGGTGTCATTGCATGTGTGTTCTTTTTACTAACAACAACCGAGTCATTGAAATGTGTGTTCTTTTCATATACCACATATGGATCCACTAGTGTCAATGAAATGTGTGTTCTTTTTAGAGACCACACATGGATCCCCCAGTGTCATAGCTTGTGTGTTATTTTCAATAACAACAACCAGAGTCATTGCATGTGTGTTCTTTTCACATACCACATATGGATCCACCAGTGTCGTTGCATGTGTGTTCTTTTCACAATCCACCTATGGATCCACCAGTGTCATTGCATTTATGTTCTTTTCACTAACAACAACTAGAGTCATTGCATGTGTTGTCTTTTCACATACCACATATGGATCCACCAGTGTCATTGCATGTGTGTTCTCTTCACAATCCACACATGGATCCACCAGTGTCATTGCATGTATGTTCTTTTCACTAACAACAACTGGAGTCATTGCATTTGTGTTCTTTTCAAATACCACATATGGATTCACCAGTGTCATTGCATGTGTGCTCTTTTCACAATCCACCTATGGATCCACCAGTGTCATTGCATGTGTGTTCTTTTTACTAACAACAACCAGAGTCATTGAAATGTGTGTTCTTTTCACATACCACCTATGGATCCACTAGTGTCATTGCATGTGTGTTCTTTTTAGAAACAACAACCAGAGTCATTGCATGTGTGTTCTTTTCACATACCACATATGGATCCACCAGTGTCATTGAAGTGTGTGTTCTCTTTAGAGACCACACATGGATCCACCAGTGTCATTGCATGTATGTTCTTTTCACTAACAACAACTGGAGTCATTGCATGTGTGCTCTTTTCACATACCACATATGGATCCACCAGTGTCATTGCATGTGTGCTCTTTTCACAATCCACCTATGGATCCACCAGTGTCATTGCATGTGTGTTTTTTTACTAACAACAATTGGAGTCATTTCATGACTGTTCTTCTCACATACCACATATGGATCCACCAGTGTCATTGCATGTGTGTTCTCTTCACAATCCACACATGGATCCACCAGTGTCATTGCATGTGTGCTCTTTTTACTAACAACCAGGGTCATTGCATGTGTGTTCTCTTCTGAGACCACACATGGATCCACCAGTGTCATTGCATGTGTGTTCTTTTTACTAACAACAACTAGAGTCATTGAAATGTGTGCTCTTTTCACAATCCACCATTCGATCGACCGATGTCATTGCATGTGTGTTCTTTTTACTAACAACAACCGAGTAATTGAAATGTGTGTTCTTTTCATATACCACATATGGATCCACTAGTGTCAATGAAATGTGTGTTCTTTTTAGAGACCACACATGGATCCACCAGTGTCATAGCTTGTGTGTTCTTTTCAATAACAACAACCAGAGTCATTGCATGTGTGTTCTTTTCACATACCACATATGGATCCACCAGTGTCGTTGCATGTGTGTTCTTTTCACAATCCACCTATGGATCCACCAGTGTCATTGCATTTATGTTCTTTTCACTAACAACAACTAGTCATTGCATGTGTGTTCTTTTCACATACCACATATGGATCCACTAGTGGCATTACATGTGTGCTCTTTTCACAATCCACATATGGATCAACTAGTGTCATTGCATGTGTGTTCTTTTTAGTAACAACAACCAGAGTCATTGAAATGTGTGTTCTTTTCACATACCACCTATGGATCCACCAGTGTCATTGCATGTGTGTTCTTTTTAGTAAAAACAACCAGTCATTGCATGTGTGTTCTTTTCACATACCACATATGGATCCACTAGTGTCATTAAAATGTGTGTTCTTTTTAGAGACCACACATGGATCCACCAGTGTCATTGCATGTGTGTTCTTTTTAGTAACAACAACCAGAGTCATTGAAATGTGTGTCCTTTCACATACCACATATGGATCCACAAGTGTCATTGCATGTGTGTTCTTTTTAGTAACAACAACTGGAGTCATTGCAATGTGTGTTCTTTTCACATACCACATATGGATCCACCAGTGTCATTGCATGTGTGTTCTTTTCACTAACAACAAATGGAGTCATTGCATGTGTGTTCTTTTCACATACCACATATGGATCCACCAGTGTCATTGCATGTGTGCTCTTTTCACAATCCACCTATGGATCCACCAGTGTCATTGCATGTGTGTTCTTTTTACTAACAACAACTGGAGTCATTTCATGACTGTTCTTCTCACATACCACATATGGATCCACCAGTGTCATTGCATGTGTGTTCTCTTCACAATCCACACATGGATCCACCAGTGTTATTGCATGTGTGCTCTTTTTACTAACAACAACCAGTGTCATTGCATATGTGTTCTTTTTACTAACAACTACCAGAGTCATTGAAATGTGTGCTCTTTTCACAATCCACCTATGGATCCACCAGTGTCATTGCATGTGTGTTCTTTTTACTAACAACAACCAGAGTCATTGAAATGTGTGTTCTTTTCACATACCACCTATGGATCCACTAGTGCCATTGCATGTGTGTTCTTTTTAGTAACAACAACCAGAGTCATTGCATGTGTTTTCTTTTCACATACCACATATGGATCCACCAGTGTCATTGAAATGTGTTGTCTTGAGACCATACATGGATCCATCGGTGTCATTGCATGTGTGTTCTTTTCACTAACAACAACTGGAGTCATTGCATGTGTGTTCTTTTCACATACCACATATGGATCCACCAGTGTCATTGCATGTGTGCTCTTTTCACAATCCACCTATGGATCCACCAGTGTCATCGCATGTGTGTTCTTTTTACTAACAACAACCAGAGTCATTGAAATGTGTGTTCTTTTCACATACCACATATGGATCCACCAGTGTCATTGCATATGTGCTCTTTTCACAATCCACCTATGGATCCACTAGTGTCATTGCATGTGTGTTCTTTTTACTAACAACAACCAGAGTCATTGAAATGTGTGTTCTTTTCACATACCACCTATGGATGCACCAGTGTCATTGCATGTGTGTTCCTTTTAGTAACAACAACCAGAGTCATTGCATATGTGTTCTTTTCACATACGACATATGGATCCACGAGTGTCATTGAAATGTGTGTTCTCTTCGGAGACCACACATTGATCCACCGATGTCATTGCATGTATGTTCTTTTCACTAACAACAACTGGAGTCATTGCATGTGTGTTCTTTTCACATACCACATGTGGATCCATCAGTGTCATTGCATGTGTGCTCTTTTCACAATCCACCTATGGATCCACCGGTGTCATTGCATGTGTGTTCTTTTACTAACAACAACTGAGTCACTTCATATGTGTTCTTGTCACATACCACATATGGATCCACCAGTGTCATTGCATGTGTGTTCTCTTCACAATCCACACATGGATCCACCAGTGTCATTGCATGTGCTCTTTTTACTAACAACAACGAGTCATTGCATGTGTGTTCTCTTCAGAGACCACACATGGATCCACCAATGTCATTGCATGTGTGTTCTTTTACTAACAACAACCAGAGTCATTGAAATGTGTGCTCTTTTCACAATCCACCATCGGATCCACCGGTGTCATTGCATGTGTGTTCTTTTTACTAACAACAACTGAGTCATTGAAATGTGTGTTCTTTTCACATACCACAATGGATCCACTAGTGTCATTGAAATGTGTGTTATTTTTAGAGACCACACATGGATCCACCAGTGTCATTGCATGTGTTTTTTTTTCACTAACTACAACCAGAGTCATACCATCTGTGTTCTTTTCACATACCACATATGGATCCACATGTGTCATTGCATGTGTGTTCTTTTCACAATCCACCTATGGATCCACCAGTGTCATTGCATGTATGTTCTTTTCACTAACAACAAATGGAGTCATTGCATGTGTGTTATTTTCACATACCACATATGGATCCACCAGTGTCATTGCATGTGTGCTCTTTTCACAATCCACCTATGGATCCACCAGTGTCATTGCATGTGTGTTCTTTTTACTAACAACAACTGGAGTCATTTCTTGACTGTTCTTCTCACATACCACATATGGATCCACCAGTGTCATTGCATGTGTGTTCTCTTCACAATCCACACATGGATCCACCAGTGTCATTGCATGTGTGCTCTTTTTACTAACAACAACCAGAGTCATTGCATGTTTGTTCTCTTCAGAGACCACACATGGATCCACCAGTGTCATTGCATGTGTGTTCTTTTTACTAACAACAACCAGAGTCATTGAAATGTGTGCTCTTTTCACAATCCACCATTGTATCCACCGGTGTCATTGCATGTGTGTTCTTTTTACTAACAACAACTGAGTCATTGAAATGTGTGTTCTTTTCACATACCACAATGGATCCACTAGTGTCATTGAAATGTGTGTTATTTTTATAGACCACACATGGATCCACCAGTGTCATTGCATGTGTTTTTTTCAATAACTACAACCAGAGTCATACCATGTGTGTTCTTTTCACATACCACATATGGATCCACAAGTGTCATTGCATGTGTGTTCTTTTCACAATCCACCAATGGATCCACCAGTGTCATTGCATGTATGTTCTTTTAACTAACAACAAATGGAGTCATTGCATGTGTGTTATTTTCACATACCACATATGGATCCACCAGTCTCATTGCATGTGTGCTCTTTTCACAATCCACCTATGGATCCACCAGTGTCATTGCATATGTGTTCATTTTACTAACAACAACTGGAGTCATTTCTTGACTGTTCTTCTCACATACCACATATGGATCCACCAGTGTCATTGCATGTGTGTTCTCTTCACAATCCACACATGGATCCACCAGTGTCATTGCATGTGTGCTCTTTTTACTAACAACAACCAGAGTCATTGCATGTTTGTTCTCTTCAGAGACCACACATGGATCGACCAGTGTCATTGCATGTGTGTTCTTTTTACTAACAACAACCAGAGTCAATGAAATGTGTTCTCTTTTCACAATCCACCATTGGATCCACCGGTGTCATTGCATGTGTGTTCTTTTTACTAACAACAACTGAGTCATTGAAATGTGTGTTCTTTTCACATACCACATATGGATCCACTAGTGTCATTGAAATGTGTGTTTTTTTAGAGACCACACATGGATCCACCAGTGTCATTGCATGTGTGTTCTTTTCACTAACAACAACCAGAGTCATTGCATGTGAGTTCTTTTCACATACCACATATGGATCCACCGGTGTCATTGCATGTGTGTTCTTTGCACTAACAACAACAAGAGTCATTGCATGTGTGTTCTTTTCACATACCACATATGGATCGACAAGTGTCATTGCATGTGTGTTCTTT